>PITA01007458.1:0-91377 GCA_004023965.1 Spilogale gracilis | reverse complement strand
TGCCTCCGTCAGAAAGGATGAATATCCAACTTTTGTAGCAACATGGACTGGACTGGAAGAGATTATGCTGAGTGAAATAAGCCAAGAAGAGAAAGTCAAGTATCACATGGTCTCACTTACTTGCGGTGCATGAGGGGCAAACTGGAGGACAGTGGCAGAAGGAAAGCAAATGGGAACTAGGGTAATCTAGGGAGGGAAACGAAACAACAGAGACTTTGGACACAAAAACAAACTGAGGGACTTGGAGGGAGGGGGGTGGATGGATGGGAGAGCCTGGTGGTGGGTACTGGGGACACCTAAAGCGTGGAGCACTGGGTGTGGGGAGCGGGGAATGAATCTTGGAACACTGGAAAAAAAAAATTTTAGTAACAATAAAAAACAAAACAAAAACAAAAACAAAACTCAGTGCTAAAGATTTGAAAGGAAAAAAAAAGATGGTATGCTTATAACATCAAACCAAGTAGAATTATACTATAAAGTTTTATGAAAAGGTGTGAATTACATGTTCTCCCTTCTGGATTCCTCAGAATATCTTAAAAGGCCAACATTTTAATTTTTTAATTTTAATTAATTATTTATTATTTGGTATTGGGTACTGGTGGCTAGAATGAAGTCAGTTCTTTTTGATCATTTAAACTACATAAAATAATTCAATCAGTAGGAGAAATAGTTCTGGGTGTACTACTGCACACCTCAGTTTTTCTGCTTTTGCTACTGACATGCAATTAAACTCAGAATCTTTATCACTTAGAAATCATCATTCCAGGTTTTCGAGATCAGCGGTGGTTTAAATGTATACAGTACGTCTAAAATAATTTTCTTACAGTATTTCCACAATTCACAGCAAGTCAAAATAACTCAGTCTCAAACTCCTTAATTATAATATATTGTTAGATTCCATTTGATTCTACTGAAAGTAAGATAACAACATGACTCTAAAACATTTTTCCTTCATGGACCACTTATGTCCTATTTTGAAATTCTTATCAAGCATCTTCTCTGTGATAATTATTGTTTAATACAGAGATGAATAAAATACATAAAAAGATAGTGGCTAGTTAGGTGCTATGGTCCACAAAACACTATTATAGGAGCCAAGTCTCCCTAATTTCCATATTTCTCAGATGAGGTGAGAATTTCTCAGACTACGTATGTATCCTAAAGATACTAGATACTGAAGAAACACTGGTGATTAAGAAAAACTACTGTCTTTAATTAAATTTCCTAATTGGTGATGACTTATAGGGAAAATAAAAATAAAGAAAATAATGTATCATAAAAAAAATTTTAACTAACACTTTAAAAGTAATTAGCAAAAATAGGTATTGCCTCCCCTACCCCACTACAGAGAGAAAGCATGATATCACACTGTCATCATATATTGACTTCAAAATTAAGAATTATTGCTCTTCAAAAAATCAGTTAAGAGAATTACAAGCAAGGGTGTCTGGGTGGCTCAGTGGGTTAAAGCCTCTGCCTTCAGCTCAGGTCATGATCTCAGGGTCCTGGAATCGAGGCTCGCGTTAGGCTTTCTGCTTAGCAGGAAGCTTGTTTCCTTCACTGTCTCTGCCTGCCTCTCTGCCTACTTGTGATCTCTCTCTCTCTGTCAAATAAATAAATAAAATCTTAAAAAGAGAGAGAGAGAAAGAGAAAGAGAGAGAGAGAGAGAGAGAGAGAGAGAGAAAATTACAAGCAAGAGAAATGGAAATTCTCTTTCTTGTGGAAAATACTTCCAAATCATGTATCTGGCAAAAGACTGGTATCCAAAATGCCTTATTCACTTGGACTGCTATAACAAATTACCATGTACCAAGTGGTTTAAAGAACATTTATTTCACACAGTTCTGGAGGCTAAGATTTTGGTTCTTGGTAGAGGCCCTCTTCCTGGTTTAGGGATGGCTACTTCCTTTGATCCTCACATAGCAAAGAGCAGAGAAAGAAATATGCTCTCTTCTTATGATGGTGCTTATCTCATTATGAGGACTCCACCCTCATTACCTAAAACCTCCCAAATGCCCTACCCTCCAAATATCACACTGGGGGTTAAGGTTTCAATATATTAATTTTTGGGGGAAACAAGCATGTAGTCCATAATAAAGAACTTTAAAGATTCAACAAGAAGAAAACAACCCAACAAAAAATGAGCAAATATTTGAATAGACACTTCACCAAAAAAGTTAAAGGGATGATTTATCAGCAAATAAAAAAAAAATATGTTCCACATATAAGTAACTAGGAAAAAAATACAAATTAAAACCATAATGAAATACAACCACATACCTATTAGAATATCTGGAATTTTAAAAATTCTGATCATAACAAATGGTGGTAAGGATATAGCACAACTCATACATTGCTGGTGGGAACATAAATGGTAAAACTGCTTAGGATGACAGTTAGGCATTTTCTTAAAAAGTTACACCTTTTAAGTGGCATTTACCATATAAACAATCTATCCAAACCTAGATGTTTACTCAAGAGACATGAAAACATATATTTACACAAAAACTTATACACAAATGTTCACAGCAGCACTGCTTATAACAGTCGAAAAATGGAAACGTACAAATGTCCATCAATAGGTAAATTTAAATAAAATGTAGCATATTACATGGTATTCCTATCTGAAAGAAGTAAACCACTGACCAACACCACATGAAGGAATCAAAAATCAAAACCATTATTATATGGAGTGAAAGTGACACCAAAAAAAAAAATCCTCCAACATATTATATGATTCTATTATATAAAATTCGAGAACATGTAAATTAATATAGAGAGATAGAAAATAGATCCAGTGGTTGGGTCCCTGGGGAGGTGGAAGTGGAGCAGGGGCATGAGGAGAGGGGAAAATTACAAAAGGGTATCAGGAAGCTTTTGAAAATGATGGATATGTATTTTCTTAATTGTGGCGATGTTTTCCCAGGGTGCGTGTAAGCTCATATTGTATATTTGTGAATTGTGTTTGTGTATTATATGTAAAATGTATCAAACTCAGATTTTAAATATATGCAATCTGTTGCATACCAATTATAAAGTTAATAAAGTTCTTTTTAAAAAAGAAAAAAAGATGTCATCATAGGCATTTGTCTATTCGTCACTAAAATGTAAGCTCCATGAAGACAATAATTTTTGTTCATGTCTTACTATGTATTCCCAGTACTGGCACGTAAGAAGTACTCAAGAAATATTGGTTTGATAAATGAATGATGGAGAAAAAATAAAACAGAACTGTGAATCAAAAAATGTAGACACCAGGGGCGCCTGGGTGGCTCAGCTGGTTGGGCGACTGCCTTCAGCTCAGGTCATGATCCTAGAGTCCCGGGATTGAGCCCCACATCAGGCTCCCTGCTTGACGGGAGACCTGCTTCTCCCTCTTTCACTCCCCCTACTGTGTTCTCTCTCTGGCTGTGTTTCTCTCTATCAAATAAATAAAATCTTTTTAAAAAAATGTAGACACCATACATTTTAATTTCATTTTAAGCACTACAAAATTATAATAAAAGTATCAATATTCCAAAATACATGCTGAGTTTTCATAAATCAAAGTGCCATCAGTTTTATTCTTCTAAAATAGTTTCACTGCTTGATCTTTTGATATTTTGATTAAGAATTACATAGTTTCCTTTTTAATAATAATAACAGCAAATACATATTATTTCCTATGTGTCAGGCATGTTCTAATGTTCTATGTTCTATTTCTAAGGATGTAACCTATGGTAATTTATTAATTCTTATAAAACCTTACAAAGCAGGTTTATCTTTCTCATTTATCAGATTGATCAGTAAAAGCTTTTAGTAAAGAATCACTCCTTTATACTTCAAATGTTGCATCTATATTTCATTTGAATATATTATTTCAACATCATTTGTTTCTAAGTCATTATTTATTCCAAGCTTTATTGATCACAAAACTTCCCCCTACCCACAGACCAGAACAAGGCCCTATAATTCTTCATCTACTTGTCTCAATAATTGCCACTACCTATTAATTGCAGGCAACATGCAAGATGCAAATGTTTTTCCAATGGAGGGCAAAATCATGCTAGAAATACTCTGTATTCACTTACTTGAACATAATCCATTTACTCATACAGTTTTCCCTGATTTGGATGAAAAATGGTAATTCTGTCATCTTTCTCCCTCCCTTCTCCCTGACCCCAAAGCCTGTAACTGCTGGTAGTATCTGGACAGATGGTAAAATATTCAGATTCTGGGAGAAAACCAGACTACTGATGATAATTAACAAAAGCAGCTTATCTAAAAAATATTATTGGAAAATGGTAGTGGTGTGTCCGAAAGATGAGTTTTGAAAGGAAATAATGCAAATGTATAAAGCTATACAGAAGTAGTAAGATGGACAGGTTCAAGAATGAAATATGGCATGATTGGTAACAATTAAGATAACTGGAGGCTATATCTCCAACTCTAGAACTTGTTAATGAGTAAGACTACCATGTTTCTAAAATCAGAGTTCAAAAACCCATTTGAGCCCAGTCGTAACAGCATTTCATTTTTATCTTAATGGAAATATAAGATTTATCTTACTAAACTTCCTGTACCAAAACTTTGGATACCAAGAAGCAAAGTACATACTAGTCACACTGGAATTAAAAGAAAAGTTTCATTATCTACTTATTAAATGTTTAAATGGTCATAATTTTGTCCAATAAATAAGCACACACAAGAGTGAGAACTTACAGGGAAAAAATAGCCTATTAAACACTTGAAAAGATGCTAAAACCCACTACTAATGAGACTGCAAAATTAGAGTTTTATACACATTTTTACCTATCAGATTATCAACAACCAAGTGGAACACATATGCTGTTAGAAAAGATGTGGAGAAATAGGCACTTTCGGGCATTACTCATAGGAGTGCAAAATCATACAATATTATAGAGGACAATTTGACAGGATCTCTCTCAAAAGTATAGACTTATTTACTATTTGATACAAGAGCAAATCTAAATTTATACCGAAGATTGTACATGCATAGAAGCAAAATACTATATACAAAAAGCTATTCGCTGTAGCATTATTGGTTTATTAAAATATTTTGACATTATAAACTATGTAATGTATGCACATTAGAATCTTCTGTAGACATTAGAATGCGAATGTTCTGCATCCCAATAAAAAAAGATATCCAGTAAATCTTAGGAGGAATGGCAAAATATTTAATGGTATATACAGTTACAATTTAATCAAGAAAAAATAAAATGGGTATGTATTATTTCCTTTCTATGCTTAAATAAACCATATTAAGACAAACAAGAAGTTCATAAAAGTGATTTTCTGCAGGAGGTGCTGGGCATAGGGTAAATAGGAATGGAAATGGGAGGGAGACTTTAGAAAATACCCTTTTATATTGTTTTGTATGTATTATCTACTCAAAAAAGTATGTAGAAACAGCCTTCATTTACAACACTGTGCCATAAGCACTGACAAAAATTTACTAAAGAATATGATACACCAGGGCGCCTGGGTGGCTCAGTGGGTTGAAGCCTCTGCTTTCGGCTCAGGTCATGATCTCAGGGTCCTAAGATCGAGGCCCGCGTTGGGCTCTCTGCTAAGCAGGGAGCCTCTTTCCTCTGCTCTCTCTGCCTGCCTCTCTGCCTACTTGTGATCTCTCTGTCAAATAAATAAACTCTTAAAAAAAGAAAAGAATATGATACACCATAATGAATTATTGGGGGGAAATCTTAATTCTCCCAGATAGTAAATTCTGAAGTACTGCCTTAATCAATGATAACAATATTCCAGTCCAGTAATTCAGATTTTCAGCTGATCACTATTTTCTTAGCTATAAGGTCACTGACAGATGGGAGTAAAAACACTGCAGAAAAATTAGAAATATAGAAAAAATATAAAACAATATTTACTGAGAAGTCAAGTAAATTCACTAATATTTATATATATAAATTCACTAATTTCCCCATCAGTGTCAATCCCATGATTCTGCAGATACAGGATTTATAGCAATTACAATTTTTACTTGGACTCTTAAATTTTTTCATTGGCAACAAAACCTGTCAATTATTTGCCTTGAGTGACAGGTTCAGTTCAATGATTTGTGCAAAAATGTCTGCAAAATTACTTAACCCTGAATGGCAGTTTGTTACTCATTCTTTAATGTAAAAATGGTGTTCCACAAGAAAGGCAGCTAAGTTCAGCTTGGAATTCAGTCACACAAGCACTTTATGCATATATTCCACCAAATCACACAGAATATTAATACACACATACATATTTACACATACAGAACAAGTGTTTGAAATCATGAAAACTGATCTGCGTATTCCAACACCTGAAATACTGTTCATAAAACATTTTCAAGGTTGCTAAAAATTTTTTTAAATGACCAAAAATAAACTGCCAAAATGGTTACTTCTGCAAATGTGGTTACCAAGGGAGGAAAAATGATATTTCAAGAGATCAGAAAGCTTTAAATAATATGTCAGCATCGTGCAAATGACTTCAACAGCCATACTCACTATAGTATTACTGCTTGACTGAAATTCCTGCTATGATCCTCAGTAAAGTCAAGCAACAGTATCTATTTCATGGACTCTACTAGACCTGACTTTCCAAGAATAAATGCTATTCTCACTGAACCAGAGTATTCTAAAAGGGTCATTACATTCACATCCATATTTCCCATATTAGAAATCAGACTCTATCTGCTCTGTGTGTCTTTCCTAGAGATGACCTCTTGATCATTGTAGTTGATCTGGGAAGTATTTTTCATGTCAGAGTCATACAGCTCTCCCAATACTCGGTTAAAAGACAGCATTATTCATAGAATGGAAATTGTCCAAAATGAGGTAAAGAAACCCACTAAACTGTAAGTAACATTGGCCAGTTTGAAAAATACTGGTCTATAATAGAATAGGAAAGCAATCTGTAGAACAATATGTATTCTATGATCACACTTGTGTTTAAAAATATAGTTGTAGATGTAAATATGGATGAATGTGTATAAAAGTAAATTTACAGGAAAAAAGTGTGGGAGAATAATATGTTAAATTTGTAACAGTGGTGATAAGTGGAGAAGGAAATTACATATTTTGTGATACAGTAATGAAAAGGGACTGTCACACTCGACTATAAATTTCTATAGTTTCTCCATAAAAGAATCTTAATCTCCGGAAACAAATTCAAGGTTCCTGGAGTGGGGAGTGGGTAGGGATAGCGTAGCTGGGTTATGGACATTGGGGAGGGCAGGTGCTGTGTTACTTCTATGAATTGAGTAAGACCAATGATTCACAGACCTGTACCCCTGAAACAATACATTATATGTTAATAAAAAAAATTTCTGTAGTCTGATTTTTTTGTTGTTCCAAGAATATACTTACAGATTACCTATATAATGTTAATATAACAATATATATAATGTTATATAACATTATAAAAAGGTAAAATACCTTTTAATGTCATTAGTTAATATTTATTTCCTAAATGAAGACTCAACTTTTGTGGGATTATTACCTAACACGTGGCAAGCTGGTGGTATTTCTTAATTAATCCTTGTCTTCAAGCAAGACATTCCTTTTCATTTCCCTCATACTTATGCATGCCTCCATGCATCTTTTCTGCAGTATGGTAATAGTTCCCACTCAAGGAAACTGCCTCTTCACAATACCAGGCCTCATTCTCCTAATTTACACTGAGAAGAAAACTTCTCAGCACTACTCCCACACAAGCAGGAGTCACACAAGGTAGATAAATGTGGCTAGCGAGCAAGTGCTTCCTTCTGTGGCTTCTCAAGAGCAGAACAGTGATGGCAGAAAAAGTGGGACTCCTTCTTTAAAGCCATGGAGGCGTTTTGGAGCATGGCCTAATGACCTAGTTACCTAGGAGGGCTGAGGGCTAATGATTTTATTTATTTATTTATTTTTTTAAAGATTTTATTTATTTGACAGAGAGAAACACAGCCAGAGAGGGAACACAAGCAGGAGGAGTGAGAGAGGGAGAAGCAGGCTTCCTGCTGAGCAGGGAGCCCGATGTGGGACTCGATCCCGGGTCTCCAGGATCATGACCTGAGCTGAAGGCAGTGGCTTAACCAACTGAGCCACCCAGGCGCCCCGAGGGCTAATGCTTTTAAGCAGGAATTACCACATCACTTTAAAGGTGACAAATGATCTAGTGAAATGGAACATACACAGGCATTTAGTATTAAAATATGCTGTCACTGCACAAAACTAATCAGATAGTAATGACATACTTATATATTTCTTGGTAACTGAGACACAGTTCTGTGTACTTTACATTTTGAGATCACAACATTAATTAAAACACAGTCATATAATTAACACATGACATTATAATGCATGAATCATAACAAATTATCTTATTGATGGATAAAATGATTTTATCTTAACTTACTTTTTTTTAAAAAGATTTTATTTATTTGACAGAGACAGAGATCACAAATAAGTAGAGGCAAGCAGAGAAAGAAAGGGACGCAAGCTCCCCACTGAGCAGAGAACCCAATGTGGGACTCAATCCCAGTACCCTGAGATCATGACCTGAGCCGAAGGCAGAGACCTAACCCTCTGAGCCACCCAGGCACTCTCTTTTTTTTTTTCTTTTTTTTTGAGGGAGACGGCATGTGCAAGTGCAGCTGGGGGCGGTGAGGGAGGGAGATGGCATGTGCACATGCAGGTGGGGCGGGGGCATGTGAGGAATAGAGAATTTTTTTTTTTTTTTAAGATTTTATTTATTTATTTGACAGAGAGAAACACAGCAAGAGAGGGAACACCAGCAGGGGGAGTGAGAGAGGGAGAAGCAGGCTTCCCACCGAGCAGGGAGCCCGATGCAGGGCTCGATCCCAGGTCTCCAGGATCGTGACCTGAGCCGAAGGCAGTGGCCCAACCAACTGAGCCACCCAGGCGCCCCAGGAATAGAGAATTTTAAGCAGGTTCCATGTCCAGAACAGAGCTGGAAGCAGGGCTGGATCTCACAGTCCTAAAATCATGACCCTGAGATCAGAACCTGAGCCTAAATCAAGAGACAGGTGCTTAAATGACTGAGCCACCCAGGTGCCCTTAACCTAACTTATTCTTAAAAGCTTTATAGAATTAGGAGCCTAACTTATTCTTAAAAGCTTTATAGAATTAGGAGTTATTTCATCTCCAACTCAAGTTCTGACTCTCTTACGCAAAATGACAGCAAACAGTTAACCCTCAGCAATATTTCATTAAACCAGTTGTATAGCTAGAAGAGAGAAACAATCATGTTTTCTACCTGCTTAATTTCAAGATGAGGAAAAAGTCACAATGTTACTAAAGGGTCTCCAATTACCAAAGTCCAATGTTTGTTACTCACTGCAGGTGCTCTTGTCAATTTTCTTTCTAAATATTCCATTACTTTTCCACATGGCTCTTCATTTCCACCCAGGCTTATGCTTTTGAGTATGCAATTTACTACACATCAAATTACTCTAATCAACAACTGAGTAATTACATCACATGTGTCATAACTACTACCTCCAAAACCCAAGTAGCCTTCCCTAACTCCAAGTATTCTAAAAATTTGTAGTTTCTTCTTCTTTTTTTAAAGATTTTTATTTATCTACCTGACAGAGAGATAGAGATCACAAGTAGGCAGAGAGGCAGGTGAAGGCAACGGGGGGGGGGGGGGGGTGCATGGGAAGCAGGCTCCCTTCTGAGCAGAGAGCCCGATGCGGGCCTCAAACCCAGGACCCTGAGAGAATGACCTGAGCCAGAGGCACAGGCTTCAACCCACTGAGCCACCCAGGCGCCCAAAAAATTGTAGTTTCTAGCACAGTCAACTCAAATCACCCAAGAAAAATCTTCCTTTTGTGTTTTTTTGGTAGCAAATACATATACAACAATCATATTTTTTAAACTAAAACCAAGGACACATGATGATAAAAACCAAATAATTTTTCCCAATTCATAAGCTTTTATAAATATTTAATTTGAAGATATTAAATAGTAAGTTATATAATCAATTGTATTACCGACAGGAATGAAATTATATACAGTTTGGGTCGTCTTAGAAAATTACCAACAACATTCTAAGAAAATCCCAAAACTAAATCTAGAAATTCTCTAATTACTAACTTTGTGGAGGGAGAAGACAAATTTCTTTCTGCAGCAGTTAACAACAGCTCTAACTAAATATTTTGTTGACATTTCACACTACTTGTCAAGTTCATTTATTTTCCAAGAGTGTGAGGCTACACAATTTCTGTGAAAACAAGGAGTCAACAAGGAGTCAACAAGGAGTCTGAAAAGATGGCATGTCTTCACCCCTCAGACACAGCTTCTATAAGACAACAGAGTCTGTGACCCCTGGCAATGACTGTGCCTAACAGGGAATGAATGAATGTTCCTCTCATCCCCATGCTCAGGCAGTACAATGATTTTCTGGTCAACTGAGATACAGAAGCTGACAAAATCTTAACATATATATTCCCTTGGAGGTTTTTCCACCAAATTAAATTAATTAGAGGCAAATAATTTGCCTTACTTGAGCTTAAGACACACAAAACATATCTTTGGAGGAAAACATTATAGAATATTCCCACAGGTAAAAACAAAAACAAAACCCCAATATAGGGTTAAAGCCCCAAAAGGTACATGGATATGAGAGAAAAAAAAGCAAAATTAAAGCCACTAACACTAAGAATTAGTATTCAAATATTCTGATGGTTTCAACTTTCCCAAGGAGAGCATATTAATCTAGGTATAGAACATGAGATAGAAGCATTTAATTGATACTTTCACATGAATTATTATAAACTGATTCCAGAAGAAAATTTAAAATTATCATAAATGTAATATGGGGACCAACATTCATACCCAGAATTTTAAACTGGAATATAAACCTTTTGTTGTTAAATAAAGGAATGCTAAAATTTAGACCTGGAGTATACTGAAAAGAAACAAAAATAAAATACATACTTCAAGGAGAAAAAAGCTCTTCATTTTTGTATAAAATGATTACGTGTTATTATGCAAAATTTAATGTATAATGACTAGATAATACTCAATTATTGCTTAGTATTTTTTATTTCATTTTATTTTAAGTATAATCATGAAGATGTACCTGATATAGGAGGTCTTTCTGAGGCAAGGCGGGGGATCGTTCTTCATACATGGGAGGTGGTTTATGTGTGGGTGGAAGGTCAATCCTGCATTAAAAAGGTTAATAAATGTGACTGCAACACTTAGCAAATAAATGAATGAATAAATAAATAAATAAATAAATAAATAAATAAATAAGGAAAACAAGGTTCTCAAGTTCTGTGGATATTTTCCTCACAAATATATAGCAATATTATATTAGTGTACATGCTTAATTCAGTTCTTATATTTCCATTCACCTAAAGAAACCTGGTCTTAAACTTATAATGTTTAAAACGAATCTAATTGATTCATTTAAAGAAGTAACTCAAATGGAAAGCATGTTCTCAAAATTAAGCAAGTAACCTAGTACATAACCAATTTACTTTACTATTGAACATTTTCTACCTGACTATGCCTACCATCATTTTAAAGATAGTCAAACGTGCACAACGGAAGGCAAAGTGTCATACAAGTAATTTAAAAAACTGTATCTTAAAATGATAATGAAAAAAATTATACTGCATTTTGGAAACACTTCCAAAACTAATTTTCAAAACCGATGGTTACTCTTAGAATATCCATCATGCAAATTAAGATTTTGCAATCTAAAGACCATCATAAATCTTGTCACCTGAAATAAACAAAGGGGCCATTACATCCTCAGGGAATACATTTATTTTTGCCAAGATAACCTAATAAACTTTTAAAAAAAACCTACATTTTCATGTATTTAAGTACTGTTATAATAAAAATAAAATTAAGTATATCTTGTAGCTCTCTGCATTTGAGAGAACAATTTTTAATATATTATACTTTTGAACTTCACAGATAATTTTCAATACATGTGATGACTAAACCAAACAAAAATGTTACCTATTTTAAAAAATAAAAAGAATGAAATCTACAAAGTCCAAAGTAATTACAAATTCTCTGTGGTCTAATAACTTTTCAATGTGGGCATGAAACAATTTTAAATGAACAGAATTCAAATGACAAAGTCGTTACGTGGATGTAATTATTTAGCCTACTAGTAAATTATGTTTTTGAAATTACAGAAAAGCCTGAGATAACTTGGAAACTAAAATGAAGTTTTAACCACATGCTACTCCTGAAATAGTAAAGAACTATAAAGATTATTGTAACTATAAATATTGTAACTATAAATATTAAACAATCAGTGTTACTGGTGTTGCACTGAAAAGGTACTCTGCAGTCCTTTAAAAGTAATTATTTCCTTTCATCTAATGAAAATCACAGCAAATTTATAGCTCCAAGGTGCCATCAGTCATTTGGGTGAGAAAACTGAGGCCCATGGAGGTAATATGACTTGTTCAGGATCATACCACTACACTGATCATGATAGAGCTGAGACTAACACTCCATTGTCTTTAAGATCTATGCTATCCCTGTGCTAGACTAGAGAGGCAGAGACATATATACAAAACATTTATGAAGACAGAAGAAATACATTCTTCAAGAGATACATCATGTCCTGATATAAAAATATTAATGACTACATAAGAAATAATGCCATGTGGGCGCCTGGATGGCCTCCAGCTCAGGTCATGATCTCAGGGTTTTGGGGTGGAGGCCGCATCTGTTGAGCAGAGAGCCTGCTTCCTCCTCTCTCTCTGCCTGCCTCTCTGCCTACTTATGATCTCTGTCAAATAAATAAATAAAATCTAAAAAACCAAACCAAAACAAAACAAAACAAAAAAAACAAACAAACAAAAAAACAAAACGAAATAATGCCATTTGTATAAAATGTCACAGTTCATAAACAATTCTTATTCTACTCATCACAACCATGGAAGGTAAATTGGAAAAATATTATTCACATTTCACCGACGAAGAAACAAAGCTGTTAATGGAATTCAATGAATTGGGACATTGGTCTTGAATCTACAGCAAACTGAAATTTATGCTTTAACATTCTATCTCAATGACTAGGCCCAAAATATTGCTTTCTTTTCAAATAAAAAAGTTACACATTTTGTAACTCACCAAAACCAAAACTATTTAAGGAAAAAAGCTTTAAAACTCGATGTATTTGATAATTTTTGGCAGTTCAAAGTAAGATCCATCTACACATAAGACTGGCATATACAATCTGGAGAAGCAATTAAACTTCTAAGATACTTTGAATCTCTCTTTCAGCCATACTTCATCAATGACCTGCATTTTTATTCAGAAGGCAGGCCAAAATAAAGTGCCATTACATCATCATTTAGAAAGATGTCCAATAATTTTGCAGGTGAAAAAGGTGTCTAATGTATTTGTCTCCAATGGCCCCCTGATACTATTTGCCAAAACAGTATATTCTGATGAAACCATGGTCATCTCACAAGATCTAACATCATCTTTACTCCCATCCCTCAGATGTTTCACAGATATGAGTAGCTATAAAGACAAAGACTGACTCATACTGAATGTTTAACACAAGTGAAAAAGTTACCTACACTTTGTCAAGATAGGATGGTCTCTTTTTTCGAGGAGTCAGCAGGACAGTCACAAAGATGGCAATGATGAAAAGAGCAAGGACAGCTCCAATTACAGCTCCAGCCACGGCTATGGAAGAGGTCTGCTTAAACGGGACATCTGTAAAGTAACAAAAGTTAGGCTTTTCAAACAATTTTAAGAAAAGTTCTTGAGTTTGCATAGCCTAATTTCTAAAATGTTCAAGGACTGATTGAAGCATGCCACCCAATAGCAAGCTTAGAGAATCCCCAATTTGATTCATTACTCTTTGTAGAATTATGCTAACACCCTCCTTCCTTGTAAGATACCACCTTAGCACTTCAGCTTTGCTTTTTTTCAAGTTATGAAAATAATATCCCCAGTCAGACATCAACAAGTGAATCTATTTTCTATGGGCAAGGAATGTCTGGAGGAGAGAAGATAGAGAAAAGGATGAAAACCATTTTAAATTCTTACTCTAAGATAAAACAACTTTTTTCATTATTGAGTTAACCAACAATATACACATTTACCATTTGTATGGTAAAACATAAAATAAATTCTATTATGGAAACCAGAAGATTTCAAGAAGGGGCAAACCAAAGACATAAAAAATATCCCATAAAATGACACTGTATGTTTTTAGAAGTATTATAAAAATAGCACTGTTGCAGATAATTTCCTTTAATTCATGAACATTTAATACAAAGTGGACTGGATATATCGTCTTTACTACAAAATTAAATGGAAAATCTTCCCTATCCCTTGGCTGTAAACATACTACATAATTTCTAAATACCAATTTCTCTTTCCCAGCCTGCACCATAAATTTTGTTAAGAAAGGATTTTAAAAACATACTTAGCAATTATCACTTCATACAATCCTGAAAAATTAAGTCACTCTACTTTATGAACATCCAAATAAGGGAATTTACTAAAATTATTGTATCTATACATATTATAGGTATGACAATACAATCAATCCTTATATGTAAATATTATTTTGATAATTTCAGCAACATCAAATTTTTTGAGTAACTACCAAGTACCATCAACATACACAATTTTGTTTTACCTTTCTAACCAATAAGAAAGATGTTTACAATAATATTGTAAAAATGAAAATACTGCAGTCCTAAAGTTAAATATTCTGCCCAAGCTCATTCAATCAACTAGTAGTAGAGAACAAAGAGTAAAATAAACCTAGCTAGGGTAGGCCAGAAGCCCTCACCATTATGCCGTGCTGGGAGAAAATGGTTTTTGCAATATACAACACAGACTCTCCTTTTGGTCCCATACTTGGAAATGAAGAACTCTTAGCTTTCACTTAAATGGACATTCACATAAACTTCTAAGTAATTGCAATGACCACTGGAACCAGACATGGAAAATTTAAAGAAAATAAAGCACTATCAGTTCTGAAATATGTTTCACTGACTTATCATAAGTATTTCCATATAAATATACTTAGGAGTATTTTCCGACTGTTTCTATTGCTGAGTTGTACAGTGTTTTAGATTGCTTAAAAAATATTTTACTTTCTTCTCAATTATACAAATTTCCTTAGCAAACTATCAATCCTTAGAGTTCGTTTATTAATAAGTCATTGTTAGTTTCATTCTACACTGAGAACCTTACGCCAGTGTTAAGTAACCTATTTCAGTAATCTTTCAAAAGTTGATTAGAATCTAAAAATAGTAAGATATACAATTTTTGTTGTTGTTGTTAAAGTAGGTTCGATGGAGTGGAGCCCAGTGTAGGGCTTGAACTCGACTGAGATCAAGAGTAAGATGCTTAACCGACTGAGCCACCCAGATGTCCTTAGATAATACAATTACCTTAAACAATATAACCAGCTTACTCATTCGAGACCTTACCCTTATTTGCTAATACATGCCTAATTTATCTTCCTGTTATTGCTCATTTCTCTAATCCCCACTATCTCTATTTGAATATGTGCTACACAAGAAAAGGTCTGAAATCTAAGCCAGCCAAATATCATTGTCCTTATAAATGTTTAAAGATTTGGAATGACCTAGGAATAATTTCTACTCTGTACTATCACTTTTCCCACTGTATAAATTATATTTTTTATTCATTCTTTAACAATAGGTCAATTGAAACCCATTAAGGTTATATGCCCAAGGCCATACACATTGTCAGTGGCACAAATAAAAATTCCCAACATGTCAAGAATGCTACCTATGCCACACTAGTTATTCTAAAGGTTTTCCTTTAAAGGAAATCTTGATTTTGCTAAAGGATAAAAAACAGCCCTATCATTTTGCCCAAGTGTACTTAACTCAAATATGAGGGTTATCTTGATGGTAAGGACAAATACCATATTTATAGTACTTCCAAAATTATTTTTCAAAAATTCAGGTTATTCTTTGAATATAAGATTTTTAATGTACAGATTATACATTCTTCATCAAACAGCACATTTCCAAGAAAAGCCTTCAGTTAATCTTAGCAAAGATATTAAATTTGGTACTGGTTAAAATAAAACACGAGCACAGACTTTTTATATCCTAAAGTAATTCCTAACTCTATACACTATTTTTTCATATCCTTAAGTAATTCTCAGGTGCAGTAGACACTATTTTTAAACATTTAAGTTATAGTCTACTTATCTACTTCTGTCCCATTAGTCTTAGAATTCTTAGCTCTAGGATTCTGTAACTGAGAGTTGACCGTGCGTAGACCTTAACTTTTCCTTCCATCTTAACTGGGCATATTTATTTCACTGGGTTCCATTTATTCTTTATTCATATTTATCTTTTTTTGTACACCTCTTCTTGGTATCAGAACAGTGTGGCAAGTGCTAAAAAGAGTAACTGAAAGGAAACCTAGGAATGAATCCACTTACTAATAGGATATTCTATATAAATTGACGTTAAATACATATAATAGGATATATTCCATATTTCCGTATCTGATTTTTCTAATTGACAAAAAAACCTGAAGAATATATTTAAGGGTATTAATAGGTGATGAACACTAGTATGAAATGCAAAGGAAGGGCAGAAATTTCTTGCATTCAAGTCAAAGAATTTTAACGAAAATTGAGAATTTAGTTCCAATACCGTCTCCTCCACATTTGCCCACATAATCTACGTAGACTCTACATTACAACAAAATAGGGGGAAAAAAAGCAAATGTATAAAAATTTGGCATTCTTTTTTTTTTTTTTAAAGATTTTATTTATTTGATAGAGAGAAACATAGCCAGAGAGGGAACACAAGCAGAGGGAGTGAGAGAGGGAGAAGCAGGCTTTCCGCCGAGCAGGGAGCCTGATGTGGGGCTCAATCCCGGGTGTCCGGGATCATGACCTGAGCTGAAGACAGTCGCTTAACCAATTGAGCCACCCAGGCGCCCAAAAATTTGGCATTCTTAAACATGTAGTTAGTTTACTGAGTGACTGACAAGCAACAGTACTATCACTCAAGGAAATGGCCTACTAAATCTTAACGATATGCTTACAATCAGCAGAAAAGAAGGCAAGTGTTAAAATATTTGACATTAAAGTATTGGGGTACGTGTATCTCAAAAGAATAGCTTCCTATTATCATAGTACCTATATCAAACCACATATACTGGAAACTCATCTACAAAAACAAAAAATAGCCTTCTCCAATACAACAAAAACTTATTGCCCATAACCAGAGTTATCACGCCTATGCCTTAATGGGAAAATGTTCAAAAATCTGTTAACACATCACACCAAAAGAAAAACAATACAGATATAAGATATTTCATTACTTTTTGAAAAAATATACATGTAACTACTAAACTGAATTTAAATTTGCCTTTATTACTAATACATATGAATAAAAAATTATATGAAAGCTATTAAACATTTGCTCACCTAATTCACACCTCACAAGATTTGAAAAAAATTCTATTCTATACAGTAAAAAAGGGCAATTTGCTAAAACCACTTAAAATAGGAAAGTATAGAAATCTACATTCAAACACTAGGTTTTAATAATTAAATAAGACATTGTTTCATTTTTTCATTCCCTTCACCAAAACTTCAGTCCTATAATCACGATTCACACATTAATGTGAATTATCTACAAACTTATCTCCTCAACTTCTATTTGCTCCCATAATATCTTATCATTGTATTACCAATTTGCCCCTTAAATATCTCATTTTTATATTTCAATAGCCCCCATTAATGCTTACCTTTCAATACATCTAGTTCTTTATATCCATCCAAATATTTATGTCACTACTTTTTAACAAAAGTCCTCTCTTTGGGTCACAACACTGTTGTCAGCATCTCATTCAACAAATTCTCAACAGCAACCTAATATGTGTCAGGCACATGTTAAGTGCCAAGAATGTGAGGATGAATTTTACATCATCCCTATCTTCACCGCAAAGAGCAAAATCCCCCAAAGTGGGTTACAGAATCCATACATATATATTTTCCAACATAGGGAGTATCATCATTTATCCTATCTCTTTTTTTAGGATAAGTGATAATTATAAAATAAATGTTGTACTAGTACATAAATGTGAACTGGCACTTGTAGCCCCACTTCAGTCGAGTGTCAGTTCACTTGCTACATAAGACACCCAGAAAATCCTGTGGGAAGTTTGAGGTGGGATAGTTCCAGAACGTAATCAGATAGACACTAGGTTGTCTCCTCTCAGCACAGTCAGCATATTGTGACCCACTATGAGAGCTCAGCTGAATGAACTAGTAACCACCCTCGATTTAACTAGAGATGAAGAATGTAAAGGAGACACAACAAAAGGGTGACAGGTGAACATGTGACACATAGACCAAATGAAGGTATCCATGCTAATCCATATTATATATTAGTAAGCATTTATTCCCAGTAGATGGCATTCCTGCAAACAACTGGCAGAATGAAGAAAACACCAAAATGAAAGCATAAATGACAACTCCCCCCAAAACAACCATGCAAATATCTTACTCTTACTACACAAATTTGATGTTACATTATGAAGTAAAAACTATGGCCATATAATCAGATATGATAAGTAAACCAAAAAACTTGAAACATTAGGAAACCAAATAAGATAAAGATTTACATTCACTCTTATTAATGATAAATCTCACACTAACCTCATACTGTGGTGTAGTAGGTAATATGAGGGGTGAGGTTATTTGATTAGCAAAACCAAACATTTTGAACAGGAAAGTAGCTCTAAAAGCAGTAGTTGGGACGAAAACTGTTAAGGTCTCCAACAATGTACTTCTTCCATTTAAATCTACTTGTTTTTGAGAGGTAGCATTTTAACTACCAAGTATCAAAATAAAACCCAAATATCAAAATATACTAATTAACCATGGAATCAAACCTCTGAATCACTGAATCAAAAGTATAAAACCAAGATTAAAAAAAAAAAAAAGAACAATCACATGGTTTGGGCTGGACCTTGAATACGGAAAAGGGTAGAAAGTTCAGGTAAAAGCAGCACAGACGTAGTTATTTAGACATCAAAGCACATGGTATGGTTAAAATAAAAGTTAATAAATGTAGACATTAAGAAGGTTCCCCTTTAGATCTAGGCTTTGAGTATTTAATGACTGCTAATATTAAAGAAAAGCAGGCATGATGTGCCTTCCAATAGAAGATACCACCACTTAAGTAATTTTATCCCCCTCCCCCAATTAAACTTTAACCTTATGAAGTTTCTAGACCTGACAATTTACAGAAAATAAGAGAGGTACAACTAGCACAATCCAAACCTGGAAACTGCAGGACACACATGAAGCCATTTCTTCAACAAATAAATTACAAGGCAAAAACCAAGGGACTAAGGGGAGGGTCTCACAGAGAGCATATAGATTGAAAGATAGCACAACCTAAGGATCACATTTAGATACTAAATAAAACTGCAAATTAATTCTTTATGTAATAATAAATCTGTAGTTACTTTTCCTAAATATTCCTTCTCTTTTAGAGCTGCATGCTGATATATTTACAGATGAACGAATGGCAGAAGGGATTATGTGGGTATGGGTAGGAGTTTAAATGGAACAAGATTGACCATGAATTAATAACTGAAGCAGGTACCATGAAGGCTGATTTCATTATTCTATCCTACTTTTGAATGATTTCCCACAATACAGTGTTTTCTTAAAAAGAGGGGCTGGTTTTCTAGATCTAGCTACCTCTGGTTTTTAGACTGTCCCTTTAAGACCAGGTATTTCCTGAGATATTTCTCATACATGAAACTGTGAAATTAGATATCATAGTTCTAATAGAAATATTATACATGTAAGGAAATGGGGCCTTGAATTATCCTCTCAAGGTTTTAAGATTATATTTTAAAGTTATCCTACTAAACTCACTTCACTCTGCTTCACTTACGGCACCCAGCCAGGACAGCAGCAGCAAAGGTAAGTGAACTAGGACAACCCAAAATTGAATCAAGTATTATCCTCATAAACTGAAAGGAACATGATAAAATAACTATCATCAAGGTTAAAAAAAAATGACCCCTAAGGATATATACAGCAAATACTTTTGTAAGCAAACCTATCAATACTCAACTAAAGTAGATAGATGCCAAACAAATAAAACAAAACCAAAAAAAACTTGCAGCTTACTAGAACAGGAGAAAACAATTAAACAGAAAGCATTTTTTAGAACATAGAAAAGGTGATATGCCACATACACTATTCCAAGGATTATTTCAATGAACCAATTTTCATTGGTATAACAAGAGAGAAACCAAGTTTAATCCAGTCAAACAGTATGCTATTTAAAAACAGAAACAAACCAAAAAACCCTGCTGCTTGTTTTAAGATAATTTAAAGTTTAGGAAAACAAGCATAATTTTAAACACCAGAGACAGAAAACAGGGAGGTGACTAAATTAGAAACAACATTTATAATAAAGCCATTATAATGTGTATAAGTGAAAACACTGGATGCCAACTTCTATCTCATGGATTACGTTCATCCAAATGAAAGCCAATATATATAATTTAACTTACGTCAAATTCACAACAGCAAAAACATTCAAAATTTGGGCGCCTGAGTGGCTCAGTGGGCTAAAGCCTCTGCATTCAGCTCAGGTCATGATCTCAGAGTCTTGGGATCAAGGCCCACTTTGGGCTCTCTGTTCAGCAGGGAGCCTGCTTCCTCCTCTCTCTCTGCCTGCCTCTCTGCCTACTTGTGATCTCTCAAATAAATAAAATAAAATCTTTAAAAACAAAAAACATTCAAAATTTGTTTTAACTGTTAAGAGTAGAGAAACAGATAATTCATGATTGTGGAGAATGTTATTCATAATGTGTAGATAGGAAATAGGAATTAAATGGACAATTAAAAGCAAATTTTATAATGACTAACCTACAAACTTAGATGCTCTCTCACACTTTATTTAACTGTATCCTTAACCTGATATTGTCTTATTTGGGAAAACAAATAAAATAGATTTCAAAGTCCACAAAAACTTAATTAAAATATAAGAACTAGGTTATGCATAACACACACACACACACACACACACACACACACACACTCCATCAAATAACACCAGTACAAAGAAAGCAATACAGAAACAAAGGCTTCTTATAGAAATATGCTTCTAAAGAATTTTTTTAAAAGCTTTTATTTAAAGATTTGAAGATCTGTTGCATGGCTATTAGGGCTACTACCTGATAAATAACTGGGTAAAAAATACCACTGGTACAAATTAAAGTTAAATCCAAATCCAATACACCAAAAATTTGAGAAAGGAGCTTCTTATGGATGATACATTTCCAATTAACAAGAAAACAGAAAGAACAATTAAATTTATCATTCCTCTATTAGAATTAAAAATTCAATATGTGTACCATTTCTTCCTTTCTTATATTTTACACTGATTACTTCCACACATTCATAACTTCTTGGTTCATATATCTTTACTATTTATCAAAAACAAAAATCAAACTCAAATCAGATGTTTTCACATATAAAATTGTTATATTTACCTCAATTTTTGCACTCATACATTGTACTTCCTAAAAGCCCTTCTACTACACATTTAGCTAGGGTTATCTTTAGAAAATGTTCCTATATATGGCTATCAGAAGCAATTATTTACTACTGAAAAACCTTAATGGTTTCTTTAAATGTTAGACTTATCAAATAGAAACCACTTAGGCACATGGTAAAATACTAAATATTTCAACTATAATGTATTCCTCAAAAGTCACTTTTAAAGTTAACCCCTAGCCTATTAGAGTTTTAATGTATTTTAATAAAAATGGCAGGAAAAAATAGAAGTTGCATTCATCATCCCTGCAGTACTGAAATATTTTAGCCAGTGTGAAAGAAAACCCTAAAGTGAATACAAAAACAAAAAGCCAGTTCAAAGAATAAAGAAACAAAAATAAACAGGGTCAAAATAAAACATTCTTCCATCTTTTCTAGAAAAAGATTTTTCATAGGTACCTAACAATTAGCTGTGTATATCACTGATATTAAAAAATTAATTTAACAAAAATGTTTAATGACTATTCATATTCACAAATAAGTTTCTATGTACAGTAAACAAGTTCTAATAAACAGCAGTGCAATGCTTCAAAAACTCTTAACTAGTATCAGATTCTTACAATTTAGAAATCTTTTAGTTTGCCAAATGATTTAGTTTAAGGATACAGAATGTATCACTCACTTGTAGTTTTCCACGTCACCCTCTCCTGTCAAAAAACAAAACAAACAAAAACAGAAAAAAGCCCACTCTAAACACAAAATGGCCACAATATAAAGGAAGGTCTTAATCACTAAGTATATATTTTTGAAATGCAGATCTTAAAATATATTGCTAATTTCCTTCAGATAATACTCAAGTTGAGATTTATATAGTGATTATCCTGCTCAGATTCATATAGCATTTCAAACCATTTTTCTGAACATGAAATTGTGAACAAAAAGTCACAAATTCGCATCTTCCATGGTGAGGATGTTAGACCCATATTTCTTATGGCCGTATCAGTGCTGGTATTTAAATTTAAACATAAAGTCTACTTCAATCACAGGGTATTATCAATAAAGTTTCCTTCCAATGATTTGGACCAAAGAGTCTTAATATTTGTGCATCAGTGGTTAAGTATATTAAAGCCAGATATTCTTAACAATGTATCACTAAGCTTACCTGTATCCTTAGCTGATATTATAGTTTCAGACTAAGTGTGTGAATGTTTAGGAAGAGAAATAAAATAGATTCCTAATTTCCACAAAATACTGCTAGTTCAAAGAAAGAAATCGTGCTATAATGGTTTAAAATAAGGCCTTGACTACTTGCAAAATTGTATGAACATGTTAGAACTTTGCCTTATAAAACATTCCTTTAGGTTTGATAAGAATCATCAGGATTTGGGTGATAGGGGTTAAAAAAAGTACCTACTTTGTCTTTTTATTAACAAAATAATTTATTTATGATTTTCCTACTAACTTCCACTTCAATTCCCTGGCAAAATACCTAAGGCAATTCTACACAGTCCTTTCCAAATGAATCATCAACAGAAAATCATATTCTTTGGGCTTCAAAATAGTTGTCATTATTACAATTTTATAGGACTCCACTGTAGAAGCAATTTAATTACCTCACAAAGATCCACATTCGAAGATTTAGACAACATTTCTTTTTCAAAAGATACATGATTTCAGGAAAGAATATACTTAATGAATTATGCAAAAAACAAAAACAAAACAAAAAAACCTTATGATGTTTCCAGTTTTAATTGGAAAAACAAAAACCTTGAAACAAATACATACATTTAGGAGGAAAAGGGGGATGATTTGCCAATATCCATCAGCAAGTGTTAGTAACTGGTTCTATAATTCAGATTTTTCTCAATAAACCTCAAATTTACAAGTTTATTCTAATTTTCTATATATGTACCCGTTTGAACAACATTGCTATTAGATGACTAAAACAAGATGGGCTAAAAAATTCTCTGTATAGATTCTTGGCTGACATATCTCATTTGTGAAAACCAGTACTCCAATGCTAGCTTACCCACATTATTCCAGATACCGAAATGCCCTCTCTGAACTATATTTAACTGAGTACCTTTTTTTCATTATTATTCTTATATTTAGGACATAAAGCATTCAAACAAAACTATGCCACTTAACATACCAAAAATCCATGTTCATACAACAGTTATGAATTATCCTCCAGAGATGAGAAAAATTATAGTAATTATGTTTAAAAGGCATGTTTTTATTATAATTCGTGTACGTATTTTGGACAAAAATACTGACCAGCTAATTATGCTCTTCCACACATCATGTTCACTGAGTTTACTACCACAGTTTTAGTGCAACAAAATATCTTTGAAAAGCCAATCTACAGTAATTATGGCAAGGCTCATTAAAATGCAGAGGTAAAGATTCCACTTGTATAGAAACTTAGAAAATAATGTTTCAAAAGGAAAGTTGTTTGTTTCATCAGGCTGAATATTTTTTTGTATACTAAAAATATATATAAACATTTCTTGAATCCGTTTTATAGTCAATTTTGATGTATCATTTAGTGGTGATAAATTTTAAGAGGTATATGTTTAACAAACATTATACTTGAGATTATAGTCTTAGGTAAACATTTAATACACAATGCCAAGGTAGTTTCCTTTTTTTTTTTTTTTTAATTTTTGTACCAAAAAAGTCATACATTTAATGTTGACATTTCTTACCTGTGTGCCTCAGACCAATAAAGTACTCTGCATTAAAATTTAAATCTTGAGACAGTAGTACAGCATTGAAAAAAAAAATTGTAAAGCAGCTCAGATACATTGAACCCAGATTTTACATTTTCATTTGTCAAATTAGAATATAAAAAGTAAGCTTGAAAATCAAGTTGAAAAAGCTTATTCTTCCTCAAGGAAAAGTATGAACAATCTGAAAATGATCAACTAGTATGAATGAAACATTGTACATAGGTAAGTCACATATAGTGGTTGCTAAACATACCACTCCCTCCTGGAAATTACCGAACCATCTACGTGTGAAACTAAATCATCTTCATTGTCATCATAATGTTCATCGCTGACGAACTTCATTCCCATTTTTAGATCTTCATAATAATCCATTGGTCTTTCAAACCTACTGAGATTTTCTACATTGTTCCACTGAGTTTTTTCAGGCTCTTCTAAATAGTCTTTCCGAATTAGATTGTTCACTGGATTTTTGTTTTCCTTTTTCACACTGTCTGGGTAAGAATCAAGCTCATCTTGTTGAAGAACATCTATTTGTGATTCTTTTTGCATATCTGATGGTGGAATGTAGTTCTTGGCAAAGTAGTCTCCACGAAACGTCCGTCTTCTCCTATAGCAGAATATTCCAGCCAAAACACTTACAAGTACTATGAAGAGAGCCCCACCCACTACACTAGCAATGATTGTGCCAATTGTGTCATCCTTAATTGTTGCCAAAGTTGACAATGGGAAGGGCAATTTTTTTGGTTCTGTTGCTAGATCCTCGATGTCAGCTGTTGAGGGATGCCACTGAATTGTAGGCTGAAGGGTGGTAGTAGTAGGAGGATCTAATGGAAACAGTAAAGATAGACAAGACACAGAAAGGCAAAGAATGTCAATGCAGGCTGATTTGGCAGCAAGTTGAAAAGACAGCACAGTTAATGAATATATATTCATAGTAATAATAGTTTTTCATTCTTAAGATCAGAATATAGTGGTACTTATGTATTTTTAAAAAATAACAAAACTGACATTTAGCCAGTTGGATGGAATGTCAAAGGAATGAAAAATTACCTATGGTGTAAATCCTAAATTATTCTATTCCAAGTTTAAGCATGGTATTGCACGTCAAGGATTACTTTTCTTTTTTTAAAAAAGAGCATTACTTAAGTGTCCTATATACAGCTGGCTTAAGAATTATCATACCAAAAGCCTAAGTAATCCAAATGTACATTTTCTTAGCCAGAAGAACAAAGAAATAAAATGAAAGAATAAAAAAATTAAAGTATGTTTTCTTAATATCCATCTTTACCTAATTTCATTTACTTTTATAAGATCTGAACTTATTTTTAAAAGAATGAAAAACTATAGATTCTTGTTAAGTGGCCATAGTATAAGTTCTTGGTTTAATAATTCTCTCAAAAATATTTTCCTTAAGTAAAGAGAACTCTTCAATTTTTAGAAAGGACATATATAGTTATGTACCATTATTAAGTAATTTAAAAATAAAAAGCATATGTTTAAACTGTGTTAGCCAAATGGGCTATATTATGAAATGAGACTAACAAAGACAAAGTAAAAACATGTTATAAAGTGTTATAAAAATGTCATCATCATGTCTATATCCCATGGGTAAGATATCTGAACATTTAGGAAATTGGAAGAATTTCAACCATATCTGCAAAATTTAGTGTTACATTGCTTTAGTATGGAGTCTCAAAGAGTAGCTAATATTTTAGAGAGAACATTCTAATAATACTTAATATTAGGTGTAAATGATCCTGTGTATTGCTATTAGATTACAGAGTAAATAGCCATTAATATTAAAAAGCAACTAAACATAAATAGTAAAAATTAAAGATTGGTTAATTATCAATTAAGTGGTATTTGTAGGTCTTGTTACACAAAACTCCAGAGTTTGAAGAAAGGATGAGTTAAAAAAATCTTGAATTTCTTCTTTGATAAAAATAAATGACCCAAATGGTAATCTCCTATAATTAATTTTTAAATGAGTGGTACTGATAGAGCTTTTAAAAAATGATTGTTAGAAAAATACTAAATCTACATGGGGTAAGTTATTCTAAAATTACAAGCTAAAGAAAAATACTTACTGAAACAGGTTTCATCACGGAATGCCATATGTACAGAATGTGGTAAAAATTTAGCAAGTAAAATAAAAATTTAACAAGTACAGTATAACTAATTTCCTATGAATTTAAACCAATATAACAGGCAATGCTGCCAAGTACTTTTATTATATGTAAGTGAATCAAGGAAGAGTTTTAATTTGTAAGAACATATTATTCACTAGCTGAACAAATTCAATCTTAAAAAAAAATTTGATTTTTTTGCAGGAACATTTCTAGTATAAAAGTAGTTAAGCCTATCATATACTGCAACTTCAGAGAACCAGGATATTAAAGAAATAAATTAAAAAGTAATCCTCTGTCAGACAACTCGCATTTTCTTAGGTGGTAGGACAAATGGAAAAGTTTTAAATATTAAATGTCATCTTTACAATGATTTCCAAAGGAAAAAAATATTACAATAAAATGGCATTAGCATGTTTAAATGTAAATACAAATCACCTAAATAATTATTTGTTAATTTACACATTTTTGTGCACATAAGGTTTTAAAACTTTTTGATAACTCTTACTGAAATGCTATTTTTCTCAGAACACTGTATGCGCACCTGAACTCTCACCTAGTATATGTGAGTATAAGTATAAGCAAGTATCCCTTAAAGAAACCCCACACACTGGTTATTTTTTATTTCTACTTGCATTGTTCTTTATATAAACACAGATGGATGGTCTCTGATTAACTCCAATTTATCAAAATACAGTTTCCAAAAAGTCTAAAAAAAAAAGAGCAACCAAAACCAAAACCAAACAAATAAACCAAACAACAACAACAAAAAAACCCCTCTATTTTAAAATCTTACCTAATTTTGTCAGCAGTTCTAAATGTTTTAACCTGCCATCCCCTACTAAACCAAATAGATAGCACAGCCTCATTATTAATATGATTCCATGAAAGAGGGACTACTGTTAATAATCATTTTGTTTTTTAAGCAATGGGCATGTATATGACAACGTACACAGGACATTTATTCACATTTTCAAATTCTTGCCTTGCTCCAAAATAATTACATTGAGACTTAGAATTTGCATAAGAATCAAAACGGACTAATAGCTACTTATTTATCATAATTTAAAATCCTTCCCCACAGCATTTCTTTATTGTTTTTTGACACTATTTGCAGAATGTGATAAATAAGTATATAATGAATGTAATGAACTAACAGACTGTGAGTTCTCTACAACCAAATGATTTTTTTTTTCAAATTAATGAGTTCTGCTAAATAGGAAAACAAACAGTCCAGTAAGGCTTCTGAAGCTATATAAGGTGTATTTTAGCCTAATATATTAAAAAAAATAAATGAATTTAATTTTTTTCTTTTAGACTGTGTAAGAATTATTTACATAACCAAAATCTATGAATTTTAAAGTCTAAAAGTTGCTAATTACGTGTGGATTCTTACTCCAGATATTACACCTAGTCCTAAAATCGATAGAATTCAAAATTCATTTTTGCATTGGATTTGCATAGGAATATACTTTGAGTTTTAGGGATGGGAGAATTTACATGATATATAAAAATCTGTTCTTTTACTCTCAAATAAAAGTAAAAAATATCAGGGAAAAACTTACTAAGAACAACTAGAAAAAGACAATTTGCGGTATTGGACAAAAGTTCACTCTACTTCCATGAGTAGTAACTGAAGTTCAATATTGCAATCTTGAATCAAACATCTTTTGTCCAAAATCTTACACTTACCAATGTGGAAAAAATGTAGAATAAAATTACAATTTCCCTCAAACAGAGCTGCTAACTCTACTCTGTTCTGAGTAGATCTTTTAGTCTCGAGTCATAAGATGCATTCATTTTAGAAATATTTTAAAAAATCATTTCCCAAATTTTTATATATCAACTTTAATAGTGAGTAAAAATTTTTTTCTAGAGGAAAAAGGTACATATAATTTACAATAAAAAGAGAAAAAGCTTGATTGTTTACTCTGGGTGAATTATGGCCTTTCATTCTGATAAAAGCCTAGTAGGACTTACTAGACTTTTAGAAAGGCAGTATTATATTTGGATATTTAATGTGCTCCAGAAAGCTCTCAGGGGTGATAACTAAACTTAACATCGTGTACGTATTAAATATTAAAGGATTCTGGGTAGAAACATAAAGTCTAATTCTAATGATTACTTAAAGAAAATCATCTCATATAATGCTATATTTCTGAAGTACTTAGCAGTAATTAACTGATTTTTCATATTTGCTCAAAATGTTATTTCCTCACCTTTAGGATTTAATAGAGGCTGATCAAAAAATGTGTGAAGTTTATCACCAGTGTTCTTTCCCTTGTCAAAGAAAATAAAGTTATATAAAAGCACATTCTGGATTTTTAATTCTTTCCTGATCGTTTTCTCCTCAAATTTTTTCATTCATGCAAGAAAAGTTTACTGAATACTTATCACATACCAAACATTACTGCAGATGTTGGAAATGCAGTAGTGATTAAAGCAGATGACAGGACTTACATTGCAGTAGAAGTAAAAACAGAAAAGCATATAAATAAAATATGTAGATGTTAATGTGGCAATAAATACTGCAGAGAAAAATAAGGCAGAGGAGACAGAAAGGAGTAAAGGGGTGAAAAAAGCAGTTTCAATTGTCAATTTTAATTATAGTCATGAAGGTGAAACTAGAGCAAAGACCTAAAGGAAGTGAGGGAAAGAGCTATTAGGATATTTGAAGAGCTTTCCAGCTGAAGAAACAGCAAGTCAAGGACTCTGAGGTAGCAATGTTTTTGTTGTGTTCAAAGAACAGTAAGGAAGCCAGCAACAAGGCCAAGTGAGCAAAGGATATATAAGAGAGGAGGACTGGAGCATGTATAGACCCTTATAAGTCATTCCAAGAATTGGTTTTCATTATGGGTCAAATGGGAAGTTCATGAAAGCTTTGTAGGAAAGAAGTGACATGATCTGACATGCCCTTTATAAGGATCATTCTGGCTGCTCTTTTGAGGATAAATTAAAAGTAGGAAGATTAAATGGCTCTTTTATAAGGGTTGCTGATGGCTTGGGTCAGAAACTCACAAGAGAAGTAGAAAAATAGTAAGGTTCTACATATAACGTAATGGAAGAGCTGTGAAGGATTTGTTGATGGACTGGATGGGGTATGAGAAAACAAGTGAAATCAAAAATAAGCATCAAGGATAAACCCTGAGCAAATATTAGGATGGAATTACCAATGACAGAAAGGAGGGAAACTTGTTGAAGGAAAAGGTATGGTGGCAAGGGGTAGAAGAAAAATCGGGACCTAAGGTTTTGAATGTTAAGCCATAAATGCTTATTACACCTTTACACAGAGTTGGTGATTTTAATAGGAAGCTGGACACATAAGTCTAAAGTACTGGGAAATGGATCCAGAATGCCAAAAGATGTAATAAATTTAGGATATCGTCAACTGAATCAGCATATATAAGAATGCCCAAATTGAGCGTCATTTTTAAATGATTACCTAATAATACATTGAACCTGAGATTTACAAGTAATACCCTACACCAAATTTTGTACAGCAGAAACAAAAAGGAAGAAGTCCTTAGGTAACTACATTCTAAATATGCATTCCTTATGGCTTTAAGATCCAAGGAGGAAAGGAAAAGGAAAAGGAAAGAGAGAGATCCTTAAGGGAAGAAAGGGAGACTAATAAACTAATATTTAATCTCATTCTAATTTCCACCAAAACATTCCTACTGGCAGAATGGTCTAGCTAGGAATGTACGCAGCTCGAAGCTTCTTGTGAGATTCATGCAAAAACATATTTGCATCATCCCCATCATGTACCAGGCACTAAGTGCTGAGTATTCAATGGTAAATGAAGCAAACACACACTGCTTAAATATGAGGATGGAAAGATTATAAGTACATAAGTTTACAACTACAAACTGTGAGAAATGCCATGAGAAAATAATAAGGGGGACTGGTCTTAGATTGAGTGATCATACAAAGACAAATAATATAACATCAAAGCAAGCTTAAAATTTCTATAAAAATCTAACCAGTTTTACATAATTGCATAATTGCCATACAAACCTGCTTTCCTCGAGGTTCTCTTCCTTTTTCCTTTAATTTTCCATTGTTTAAACATAAAGATTGCTATATTCTTATAATGAGTAAGCAGATACTCAAAATACTTTATATAACTTTTATAAATGAGCATTACATTGATAACTTATTTAGTCACACCCATGAAAAAATATTTCCAGCTCTAAATATATTTTGTGAGTACCCGAATTTATATACTGAAATTAACAAAAATATCTATAGCAAAACAAATGGAATGTGAAAAATCTAAGTTCTTAGTGGCTGAAGGGCTGACAATAAGAAACATCCTAAATTTTATCTCATTAGAATGTTTTCAGTAGCATTCCTACTTCACTCTCAGTAACTCAATGATATAGTTCCACACACAGTGACAAACTCTGTTATTTAATAAGCCAGGTCATCAAAGTTAATATCCCATTTTATTTATGAGACCCCTGTGTCCAGGGTAACCACCAAAAAATATACACACAAACCCAGTGTTTGTTCTCAGGTGTAAAAATGAGAGAACATAGAAAAGTACACACAACCTATAAAAGGAATACTTAATACTATATAACTGAAAAAAATTAACTAAAAACAAAGATCTTAAAATGTATATAAGCTTGCATAGACATTTTGACATTTATATAAACACCATTTTACATATGTTGTTCAGGTCGGTTTACTTTATTACATATATATATATATTTGATTATTTGGATAACCTCATAGTGAAGAATCTCTATATTAGCAAATATAAATTACCAACTAAAATAGTGTTATTATGACTGTTGTTACACAAATAATTTAAATAATTCATTTTGCAAGTAGATAGCAACTTACCTGAAATGTAGATGACCTTTTGATCACTTCTTTGACCAAGGGAATTGGTCACTTTACAGACATAAACACCAGAATAATTGAAAGTCAATGGATGGACAAAATGAAGAGTATTGTCTGAAGCCAATAAACCATCGGGCCACTGTCCATCCAACCTAGATTTTAAAAAGCATGAAATCATTTTAAATATCCTCAAACTGTGTTCACTGACAGCTATTTAAATAAATAAGATATTAGTTTTGAGATGTTAGTGAAAGAATTAGCATTCCTTAGGTAAAATTCACTGTGAAATGGAGATATATATATATATATAAGATATGAGTTTTCTTTTTATTTTTATTGAAATAAAAATTCACAAAAACAAAGTGTTAAAATACATTAAGAATACCCACTCTTTCAAAATAGCAACTGACATAAGTGCAAGTAGGCCAACATATTAGAATGAGAGGGAAGAAAAGAAAATTAGGTGATTTTAAAGAATTATATTCAGAAAACTGGAAAATTAGAAAAATATATTATTTGAAGACCTACAGTATCAAAAGAATTAAAAATAATTCTCAGTGAATAGCTCTTTCATGATATATCTATAAATTTCTTTTTTTAAAAAAAAAATTTTATTTATTTGACAGAGAGAAACACAGCCAGAGAGGGAACACAAGCAGGGGTAGTGAGAGAGGGAGAAGGAGGCTTCCCGCCGAGCAGGGAGCCCGATGCGGGGGCTCAATCCCAGGTCTCCGGGATCATGACCTGAGCAGAAGGCAGTCGCTTAACCAACTGAGCCACCCAGGCGCCCCCTATAAATTTCTTAAGAAGAAATTTATTCTTAAGAAATTTAATATAGGGGGCACCTAGGTGGCTCAGAGTCCTGGGATGGAGCCCCACATTGGGCTCCCTGCTAGGCAGGAAACCTGCTTCTCCCTCCCTCACTTCCCCTGCTTGTGTTCCCTCTCTAGCTGTGTTTCTGTCAAATAAATAAAAAGAAATTTAAGATAAAAGCCATTTAAGTACATGATAAAGTTTTAGCACCTTCTGTAACATATTTAAAGAGCATCACGTCATACTAAGCAAATCTATACTGTACCTAAAATAATCTCATTTGTAAAGTGGGCATCTGTGACAGTAAAAACCAAGGTACCATTTGGCATCAATAACTTTTTAAAAATGGTGTCTACACTGTCATATCATTTGGATATATATAACTTATATACATTTATATAAATATTTAATAAAAAGGTCCCATCTAGTGTATGCATTATTATAAACCAAAATAGGAATAAAATCCCACTATAACAACTCTAAAACCATTTACTGTAATGGAACTAAGTATACTGTTATACATCACACTGCCAATCTTAGGTTAACAAAAAAACACTCCAAGAGGTTTTTATTTTGAAATTATTTTTTAAAGTCCATGAGTAATTTTTTAGAACAAGTCATCAAACAAACTAAGCACTCAACTATTATAGTTTGAACTAAGCATATTTTCAGAAGATTCATTTATTCATTCACTCAGCCGTCCATTATTTAATTTCTAGGAGCTTAATATTAACCATACTCTGCTATGCTGGTGTTGCTGAGATATAGAAGTAAATAAGATACTGTCTTTGCTTTCAATGACCTAAGAACACAGAAGACTGACAACTAATTATGAAGAGAGTAAGAGCAAAAAATAATAAAAGGTAGAAAGAAACAAAATCAAAAGTGGACAATAGGAGGAATGATTTTGTTCTGTAAATCCAATGGTAGTAGGTGGAGAATAGTCAGTAAAATCTTTTACAGTGCAGGAACTTCAATTTAGCATTGAAGAAAAAGGGTGATATTCTTACATGGTTTAAAAAAAAAAAACAAAAATACCCAACTTTCTTCTACAAAAACTTTGAAAGGAAATGTGTACAAGCACTGACTTTCAAAAGGTGAACTTCTACAAGGATGAGAATGAATATGGAGTATATAAATACCAATTATCTCTCTGCACTTTGAGGCCCAAATTCTAATCCCTTTAATTCTGATTAATATATAAATATATAAAAATGGCTTATAATCCTTCAAAGTTACTTATTCAAATAAACCACAGTCAAAAAAAAATAAATCTAAATATCACATTAAGCTTGCAGCAAATGACATGCTAAGCACCTTCAATACTCTTTTACCTATTCATTTTATATCCATAAATTCATATTGTGAGTTTATATTCATTGTCTCTACCCTCACAACTTTATAATGTACTACTATCATGAGAAAACAAAGGATTAGAGAGCTTAGATGTCTTACTCAAAAAGACATCTCCAAGTATAGGTACTAGACCAGAAAGGGAACTTGGAATCGTACGACTTTTAGAAATAACCTATAACCACATCTTAAACCAATGACTTCTTCCTACTTTAAAGAAAATGTAAATGAAAAAACAAAATCTATATCTCTGTTTAAAGACAACAGATTGCCCAAATATAATTTTCTTGCCTCCACAAAATTCTACCTAAAACAAGAGTAAAGCAATTAAAAGCTATTAAAAACCCACAAGAAGAGAACAGGAGGCAAAATTCATCAGACGAGATGTTTCAACAAACTTTTAGAATAAGACAGGCAACAGATGGAGGATACAATATATGCTTTGAGCCACTGATTCTCAATCAAGAGTGATTTTGTCTCCAGGGGACAACTGGTAAGTCTAGAGACATTTTTGATTTTCACAATGCAGTATGAGGCCAGGGATGCTACTAAACATCCTGCAATTTATAGGATTGCCTCCCACAACAAATATGCAGCTCAACATGTTAACAGTGCCAAGAATGAAAAGCTCCACTTTGGGCTGAAGAAGTGGTTCTAAGAGGCATACGAATGGGAATGCAGCCAATTTGGTCCAAGACACCCAAGATTTGGAGTTTGACTCACTGTACTCATAGAGAAGGCCAGAGTGAAGCAGAGGGCGAGAATTATGGACATTAGCTGAAACTTGAAAAAATTGATTCCTCTCAACCCTGTACAGATACCAGGCATTTACGTTCTAAAAAAGAATGAAGATTAATTCAATAAATAAACTGAATGGGTACCAAAAAAGACATCTACTCTTCCTGAGTACATCTGAAGCTTCCTTGAGGAAATAACTCTCTACCTGATCATTCTAACTGGTATCTACTAATGAGTAATCCCCACTATAAAAGTTTAACACATTTTAATGCATCACTGTGAAATGACTGGGCAACTGAGAAAATTAAGGAATATCCAATATTGAAAAACCAAACAAAAAACAAAGGAAAAAAGAAAGAGAAAATAAGAAGCAGTAAAAACTCTCTGAAGACGAAATAACTTTAGTATTATGTTCCTAGGAAAAAACAAGACATTGCATCCTAAAGGAAGAAAAAATGCAAAGAAGTGAAAGAGAAATAAGAAAATGCTCTCAGAAAGTAAAAGTACAGAGGCACCCAGGTGGCTCAATCAGTTGCCAACTCTTGATTTTGGCTCAAGCCATGACCTTGGTGTCCTGGGCTCTGTGGAAGACTGCCTGAGGATCTTTATCTCTCTCTCTCTTTCTGTCCCCTCCCTCTGCACACCCCCCCCAGATAAATAAATCTTAAAAAAAAAAAAAAGAAATTAAAATTATGCCCCCTGAATGTTTTGAATCAATTAAGTCAATGGATAAAGAAATATCAAGGAAATTCCCTAGGAAAAACAAAACAAAACACTTTGAAAAATAAGAAAGGATGTTTAGTATATAATAAATAGGAGGTCTAATAAAAGCAAATTAAAAAAGGAGAAGAAATGATAAAAAAATGACAAAATTATTCACAGTTGATAGGTATGTCTTTTTTTTTTTTTTTAATATTTTATTTATTTATTTGACCAAGAGAAACACAGCCAGAGAGGGAACACAAGCAGGGGGAGTGGGGGAGTGAGAGAGGGAGAAGCAGGCTTCCCGCCAAAGCAGGAAGCCCGATGTGGGGCTCGATCCCGGGTCTCCAGGATCACGACCTGAGCCGAAGGCAGTCGCCCAACCAACTGAGCCACCCAGGCGCCCCGATAGGTATGTCTTAAGACTAAAGTGGGTGTGTGTGGGGGGGTGTCCAAATACTGAGAAATACAAATGAAAACCTTAGTATAACAGTTTGAAATTTCACAGATAAAGAGAATTAAAGATATTCTTTGAGGCTAAGAATTATTAGCCTCAGGGAAAACAAAGATCTTAGACAAAAGAAAACAGAATTCCAGTATACTACTGTCAGTAAATAATATTAACCTGTTATAAAAGGGAAACAATAATTAGAGTTTAACTAAAAGTGGCTTAATTTCACTGGGATTCATGAAGGTAGGAATATGTATATGGATATCTTTGTGTGTGAAGGGATAGATATGAAATTAAATTTTCATCTGTCACAATAAGAAGTCAATAGATAGTATTAAGAAGCAGCAAATTATGACTAACAATATTAACTACCAAAAGGAATTGCTAAATTGCTAAAAAGAACCACAGGAGTAGGAAGGGAGGGGAGAGATGGGACAGGAGAACACTCAGAAACCCTTAATTTAATTTTCAGCCATTATTATCATCATGTATTACACTGATTTTAAAAAACAACTTTAAATATGCACTTAGGAATACTTTCCACTTTTAGATAACTTCCCTTCAGAAGTATCTGACATTATTACCTGCTCCACACAGATTTGAAGGGTGGTGGATTTGCGTCAGCATTACACTTGAGATTAACACCTTTTCTTCCTACAAACCAATTGCCATCATAGCCTGTTACCGAAACTTCTGGAGCATCTATAAAATAAATGCATAACAGTTAATGATAAATGCAATATATAATGACAAAGCATTAACATAATGACTAAACTTCAGAGGAATAGAAATCATTTTTCCTTCTGTCAATATACATAACCAGTGTGGAAAACAGCAGTTAATAAATATTAGTTGACTGAAAGAATGAGTGCATAAATGGATAATGAATACCGAAACACTAGGTAACTATAGCATGTACAGTTCTAGTTATTATGGACACTGAATATAAGGATATTCACAAACATATAATCACCAAGAACAAAATGTAAGAGTCCTATTATGAAAAGTATAGATTTATGAACAAAGGAAATTACATTATATTACTTAATTTGAGGAGACATGGCATTTAAGTATCAAGTCACCATATAAAACTGTCTTTAAAGAAATGTTTAATCTGAAAGAGAATATCCTGAGAGATACAAAGTCAATTACAGAGATTAGATTCCCTGTATTATAATCAATTAATATTCTTTGGGTAGTAGAGATGTGACACAAACTTTCTAAGGCTATAATTACAACTGAAGTAATCTGTGGTCTCGACTATTCTAAAATATTAAATTTTATACATTCAATTCAGCCAAACAACTTTTGGTATAAGTGTAATATAGTTATTAAATAAGCAATTAGCCATATCTACCAGCAATAAAAAATTATGCATTTACCATAAAATCCAATATGAATCATTCATTCAACCATTACATTGTTTAACTCCTAATAAGCAGCAGGCATTGTTTTAGGCATATGGCATATATATAGACTATGTATTCATAAAATTTATTTTTTAACAGTTTTTTAAAAGGAAGGGAATATTTTTAATGTATTAAACTAAAACCTATTATGAGAACCTAAAAGGAAAATAAGAGGATGATATAGAGAAGAAGGGCCTAATACAGAAGGGCCTGGGGATGATGCTGGGGCAGGTCATGAAAGCTTCCCTAAGGAAATGTCACTTATGCATAGTACGGGGACCCTCCTATAAGTTTCACAGTAAGCTATATAAAGAGTACATGACCAGATGGGAAATTAGAGAGAGATCAGGTCAAATTAATTCTGTCAGGGAAGCTCGATCTATTATCAAGCAAGGTTTACAGAAACTTTTACTAAGGTTCAATTAATTAGTAATTTTAAGAAAGAAATGCCTGCCTCTTAAATACCAAGAATTAACAAACATTTTTGTAACTTACAATTGGTATTAAAAAATGTTGCTGAAAGAATAGAGAGATCTGCAAGTTTAATTTCTTTTAATAGGAGGGAATAGGTACTAAGGTAAAATACCCTCAAAGAATACCTTTGCATATAAGATTTTATCTCCTTAAACTTTGTTCACATGTTTTACAGGTCCCAATTAAAAAGAGGGAAAAAATCATGAGTACTCTAAGAACATTTTAAGAGCAAGCCAATAAATCTAAGCCATAATTATATAAGTCTTACATTAAAAGAAGTATTTTTATATATTTAGGATTGCATTAAAGCAATCAAAAAAGCATAACGTACATAATACAAATTGAAGAAAATTTCAGTCATTACTAGATATAAGGAAGGACAAAATATATATAAGACAAATATTAATAGTACTTACAACTGAGATCTGAATCTTACAAGAAAAGGAAAAAGTTAAGAGTCTGTGAAAGTAAGGTAGGAAAAAGAAAAAGAGAAATTTTATTTGGATTCTCCAAAGAAGTGAAAAGAAGGCACCTGCACTTAAGAAAAAAATGGTAGTAATGTAAGGTAACTCCCCAAGTTCAACCCTATAAATGTTGAAAAAGATTATCAGAATTAGCTTTAGAAACCATTACATCAAGTGCAATGAATACATGCAATTTAAAATTCCATGTATGTCATATCAAAAAATAAAACACTAAGAATACTGGAACATCTCCTTTTAAAAACTTATTAATTTTCACTATGCTTGTTTTAAGTTACGTGCATTATCACTTTTTCTTCTGCTCAAAAATTTTGAATGCCACACAAAGAACGTGTCAACAACTGAGCTAATGTACAGGAAAAAGTATTCAGACATATAGACACATACAAACTTTACACATAAGGGAGCATTCCTTAACAAAAAAATAAAAATAGGAGGTGGACCAAGCTTTGAACCTCATCTACAATGGTTATTATTTCAATGATGTCTTTAAAATACTGTCTCATTATATGATAATCTTACAAAATAATCAGTAAAATCAGATGGGAAATAGTATTGAAAACACAAAGATTTTCAAACTAATATGAATCTAGGCAATATAAGAGTCTTGCTGAAAACATCATGGATGGCATCAAAAAAACTGAGTAATAGTTAAATTAATCAAACTGACCAAGTAGTTTTTGGCTCTAAGTATTACACATTTTGAGGCATAAATTTCCACAATTTGCTTAAGCCCAGCTTATTTTTAAGGTCTAAAAAGGAGAAGGCTAACTAATTTTAACTTGGAGAGGAACTTTAAAAAAAAAAAAGATTTTATTTATTTGTTTGACAGACAGAAACACAGCTAGGAACATGAGCAGGGGGAGTGAGAGAGGGAGATGCAGGCTTACCGCCAAGCAGGGAGTTCCATGTGGGACTTGACCCCAGGACTCCGGGATCATGACCTGAGCTGAAGGCAAACACTTAATGACTAAGCCACGCAGGCGTCCCAGGAGAGCAACTTTAAAGTCACTGTCCATCTTTACAAGCTAATAAGAAATGTTCTGGTTAAATGAAATTTCCATGAAGATATTTTTAAACATTAAGGAAAAAGAGGTCAACAAAGAAAAGATGTAATAACTGAATATTAATCAAACTTACCAGTCTGACATAGAATTTTGTCACAGAAAGAAAATTAAAGTAAAATGCATGGCATGTTTAAAAGCAAATGTTATCATTTACTTACACTGTATATCTAAGATGAAAGAGTATCGGATGTCCTTTTCCAAGGCTGGATGTTTTACAACACAGGTAATCCGCCTTCCTCTAGCAAATCTGGTTGGAAACAGCTTGTACTGGCTGACAATTGTTGCCGTTTCATTTGGAAAAGAAGTTGTAGTGGATTCCATTTCACCAAGATCACCTTCCCAGTCAATATGTGCAACTGGTTTTCCAGTGGCTGCGATACAGATGGCTGCTACCGTTTCATTTCCTCCATCAATTAACGAATCTGGCCCTTTTATCAGGCTCACAGTGGGTTCAACTGTTTACATTTTAAAAAACAATTAGTCACATTTCAATGAAGAATATATTTACACCTTTCCAAGTCATATCTAGCCATATTTCATAAACTTAAGCGCAAATGCATCTAAAATCTACACACATGCTTTTAAGTAATGCCAGCATCAGCTGGATTCTTAGATGAGAAGATCATAAGCCAAGACAAACAAGGAGAAGCTTTAGGAGAGGTAAAATTTTTCTTTATAGGGACCAATGAATTCTCCCTAAAGTTAGTATAAAAAAAATTCCTGAAAATTGGATAATTTTCATAAGATTTTATGTATTATTCTGAAAGGGGAAAAGATGTAGTTTTAAGACACAGTGCTTCATTTTGCAGCAAAAATGCTTACAAAAAATATGTTAAGTAACCAGTATGGAACCTACACTGTTAAAATGTAATGTCAATAATAGCTATGTTTATTAGAACGTGTATTAGAATGTGTACCCCATAATCTTTTTCTAGTAAAGAAAGCTTCTCAACAAGTCAACGTAACCTTAATGTTTAGACCCTTTCAATCTACTTTCCATATATCCTACCAGTCTCCACATTTCCCAGCAAATTTCATGTGTTTCTTTCTGCATAAATTCCTATCTCACCTCATGAATTATTTTATTTGTCTCAAGCCTACAGTTTATTCTGTATACTAAGTTTTTTTTTTCATCTCAATATCTTATTCATTTCCAAAGTTTCCAACTGGTTTTCAATTCCATGTGTTCTTGATTTGTATCTATTATTTTTGTTTCATAAGTTACTCAAGATATTAATATTTTTCTTATGTATTTCCTTATGTATTATATGAGATGTATTATTATAAAATAACAAAGAGAAAAGTACATACAACACATACAATGAACACTTAGTAGTGTACATCTGCATAAACACCACACACCTTAATAAAAAATATTAGTACCTCCCAGGTCACTCAACATGTTTCTCCTTGATCTTAACACCTACTAGCCCAAATCTGAAATCATTATAATGACTTTGGAAATAAATTTTTGCTTACTTTTCATGACAGGTCTACAAACAAAAAATGCAAAGCTAAACAATTACATTTTACCTGTTTCTGAACTTCACATGAATGATACTGTACTGTATGCATTTTTATATAGTTTTTCTTTGATTCAACTTTGTGCTCCTGAGATTAATTTGAGAACAATCAGAATAAACTTATTATTTTTGAATTCAGGTTTTTTTTAACCTTTAATTTTTAAGTCATTTAAATTTATATGCAATTCTATAAATTATTAAGTGCTGTACAATTTATTTACCACTGGGCATTGGTGCTATTTCCTGTTTAGTATAAACAACTTTATAAGAGACATTCTCATTGGTGTATCTTGGTATATTTGTGCAAGTGTTTCTCTAGTCTGTCGGCTGGAATGAACTGCTACTATGTTTACTTTCAACTTTAGGGGATAATGCCAAAAGCTTTCCAAAGTAACAATTTATTACTAATCTTAGAGCTCCTGTCAGTCCAGACACTCACCACAATCCAGAGATTTACCACAGTTGATATTGTCTGACTTTTCAGTGTCCATCTTATATGTATATAATGGTGTAAGACTGCATTTTTTCATTTCTCATATTATGAATGAGGTTAAAGGTCTTTCCACGTTCATAGGCCATTTGGAATTTCTTCTACAAAATGCCTATTAAAGGCAATTGCTTTTTCTTATTGATTTGGAAGGAGAGCCCTTTTTTAATTACATGTGGTAAAAATATCCTTTAGCAATTTAGGTCTTATCTTTTCGTCCTATAGTGTGTTTTGATGGGGAGAAGTCTTTAATTCAAATGTACTAAAAGTATCAGTTTTTAAGTCCTCTTTTATGGTTCAATGCTTTTATACACTAAAAACTACCTCTTTACTTCAAGGCCAATTACTATGTGATTTTTTTATAATTTCTTCTTCTCTGAAGAAATTTTATAGATTGCCTTATCTCTTTAAATGTTAAACGGTGCTATTTAATAGTGTGTTAATTGCAACACCCTGTATTTTTGCATGTCTGGTTCTGTTGTCTCATATATGCTGCCTGCTCCTTGTGGGTTCTTCTTTACTTGTATACCTGCCAATTCAGGACTATATGCTTGTGTTTGAATAATTATGGTAGAAATAACGTGAGGTCTAGAATAAAGATATTTTTCCTCTAGAAAAGATCTGAGTTTTCTGCTGCCAAACTCCTGAAATCACTAACCAGTCCAGGATCTCCTAAATTTAAGATTAAACCACTTAAAAGGTCATTATAAACCTGTAAGTCTATTAAGAAGGCTGGTTTACTTCTAATTTCCTACTATTGGAAAAACGTAAGCCTTTGGATAGCAGCTGAATAAGAGAAAGGTTATTAAACATTCCCCATCTTCAGCAGAACTACACTTAGAAATCTGCCTCTCGCTTCTCAAGGCTTTCAAAATCGCAGTTTAGCATCTCAGGTTTTCTTCTGAATTATCTGAAGTCCTCAGGTTGAATGCAACTTTCAATGCTAGGCTTATTTCTATTTTTACCTTCTCCTAGATTTTGATCTACTTATATTTCTATGTTCTTACTTCCTTGAAGCTTTCAATGGTATTTTTTATACCCACCCCCATGGGAGAGTTGGTTTGAACAACATATACCATCACTAATAGAAGCTTTTATCTTTGAAGGACTTAAATTCATTTAAAAGTCAATTTTAAGTTACGTTATTTCTGTTTCTTCTGAAGAGAATCAATCTCCTGGTTCTAGACTTTATTGGCTTTCTAAAGTTACTTTTCTCATATACCTCAATATTTTAGTTAACTTCTCTGTAACCTTCTCTGTAGCAGTTTTGCTGTTATTTCCTCTTAAGATGTTACCAATGCCCTGTATATTCTGAATGGAGGGAACATGGTTTTCCCAGTCCTGTGCAAACACCAGGATTGTTTGTTAGATCTAATGCTTTCTGGTGGTTCTTTACCCAGCTTCTAAAGGTTCCTTTCCCATGGACACAGATCAGTACTAACCCAAAGACTTCAGAGGGCCCTCTGTAGATCTCTAAAACACTCTCTGATGCTTTCCAATATTCTGCTCCACAAATTCTAATCACTTGTCCTCCTTGATTTCCAATATGTCTCTTTTACTCCCTGATACCATCATTCTCTGCTTCAAATCCTTGTCACTGAGTTGTAGCCTGAAAACTACCTAATGAGGATGCTAGAACATTATAAGGACTCAGCTTGTTTGCTTTCCTTCTTTCAAGGGTCATAATCCTGCACGGCCGGTCTATTGTCCAATGACTAAAAACTGTTTATTTGCTGGTTTCTTGTTCTTAGAGACAGGGTAAATCCAGTCCCTGCTATTCCATCATCCATAGCAATGGAAGTCTATTTTTTTAAAAATTATGTTCAGTTAGCCAACATATAGTGGAAGTCTATATTTTTACTGCAAAAGCAGTATTTCTAAAAACTGGGAGAACAGGGAAAAATTACCCACAAATACAATACCCTAATGAAATTACTATCATCTTCCTCCTCTTCTCTTTTACTAGTTTCTATATGGATGTAATAATCGTGGCATACCTACAATTTTTTGGTTCTTTCCTTAGCCGGCAACACTTCTCTTAATCATAATTTTAACAGCTATAAAATCTCATCAAGAGAAGTAAGCAATTGCGAGACAACTGTTCTACTGTGGAGCATTTATTGTTAAGTTTTCCCAACGTTTTTTGTCAGATCACATTCCCTTAATTTGGTTTCTATTACTACCACTCCACTGAAACTCTAATATCACATGTAATCTACAGGCCTAATACTTTTGTTTGCCATTATCTTTGACCAATTTGGTAGAATCTCCAACTTTGACACAGTTCTTCACATTCAGTTTCAAAAGAATTAAGTACTAATAATGCCTTAAGGTACCTGTTCTAAGTAATGAATTGCCTTCTAGACTATACATTTAGAATACTAGCTGTGTACCACTCTTAGGAAAAGTGAAAAAAAAAATGGTTACTGAAATCATGTTCTACAGGGCTTAATTCTCACTGTGGAAAAGTAGCTGCTAGAATAATCTTAAAAATGTTATCTTTTCCTGATATAAGCAGTATGACTTTGCCTGAGTTTTTCTCAAAGCTCTCTTCAAGCTCTTCATCTCTATTTCTTCTAACCTCTGCCCTAATAAATACTGAGTACTGGCCTTTCAGTTACTGTTTGCCTCTCCCTTAGAGACTTTTATCTGATATACACTACTACCTACATAATCCCTAATTTTCTTCAATTTTGATACAAGGCTTGATTCTACAGTTTTTAACTACCTGCCTGGCATTATCTGACTATATATCCTCAAACTCAGTAAAGCAAACGCTGATCTTATTATCTTAGCCATCCAATCCCAACACCTGGTTTTCATTCAGCCACGCCCATTAGAATTCATAGTAATATAAGTTACTCAGTCACAAAGGTTCAAAACCTGTTCATGCTCAAACCTCTCTTGTGTCTTGTATCCAATCAGTTACAATGTCTTGACAGACATTCCTTTGTAATATATCCCTTCTTCCTTTAAGTGGCAGAAATCAGAAAATCATGGCCACATGACTGAGGGATTATGATTTTAGGATGACTTCATTTTAATCCATTAAAACATCTGACTGATCTTCATAAATCACAACTTTTATCACATTACTCCCTAAATGTAGTCTACTATGACTTAAATATCCCTGTAAACAAGGTGAGAAAGTGATCAAAGCAGTGTTTCTCAAACTTTATTCTGCATATGAATCACTCAGAAATCTTGCTAAAATGTAGACTTATCTTTCAGTAAATTTGGGAGGGGCCTGCACTTCTGTATTTCTGTATTTCTAAAGTGATGCCAATGCTACTGGTTCAACAACCACACTTTACATAGCAAGAGTCTGAGGGTAGAAGAAAGGAAGCAAGAAGTACAACACCTTACACCAACTTGGCATTCTAAGTTAATATGAAGAACAAATTCCCCATCATAACATCCCAGTTACTTTAATGAAGTCCCATTCAAACTTTCTAGCCTTTAGTTCTTGACTTTACATAAATTCTCCGAACAATCAACAAATTACTCAGTGGTTTCTTGAGTGAGGGTTTTCAACAATGAGTCATCCTCTCCTCTGCTCTTCCAGAGGACATTTGGCAATATCTGGAGACATTCTAAGTTATCACCATTGAAAGACTGCTACTAGCATCTGGTGGGCAGGGGTCATGGATGCTGCCAGTCTATAGTGGACGGGACAGCTCATTACAATGAAGAATTCCAGACCAAAATGTCAACAACGCTAATGCTAAAAAGAACTCTGCCCTAATGTATGCTGTTTTCTGTGTCACTGCACTGGCTCAGTATTTATTCTCCCTATACTTACTTCCCTTCTGATTACTCCAAACACACCCAAAATTCAATGACTGGCTCAACTATTTTTTCTATACAACTTTTGTAGACTATGAAGTTTCACCAATCCATTCCTAGACCCTACTTAAGTGGTGTATGACTGCTGTATACCAGGAACTCTTACAGGCCTTAGAGAGATAAAGTTAAATTTTAAACTACAGAGCTGTAGTCCACCATGTGTTTATAATGGAGAAAACACACAACAAACGGTATGGTAACTGCTGCAATAGACAAGCTCAAGATACAATGGCAAAAGAGCCAAAAAGAAAGAAAATAAATAAATAAAACTGCAAGTGGGTATATATTTCAACAATGGCTTCTAAAAGGATGTGGTTTGATAAACAGCAGTTAAATACAAGAATGGAGGAAGAAAGACAGGAGGAAAAAGAAAGCAATCCAAGAAAGAGAAACACATGTAAAACATAAACAGGTATTACCAGAACGTCAATAGTTTATCATGATTATTAAATTTGTGCTGTTAGGAAAAGCGGAGAAAGAGATGAAATAGATGAAGCTAGACACACAGGCATGGGTAAGATCATGACTAGTCTTGTATTATAAAATCTTGAGTTTTAAATCACTATTATATTAATTTAGGGGCAAATACTAAAATTTAAAAGAACAACAAAAAAAATCCCTTTACTCCCATGTGTCCCTCGTCCACACACAAACTATTGTTTTCTAGCCATAGAACTTTTTTCGTGACCTTTTTTTACCCTGATGGCCTGCACTTGATTTTTCAGGCATTTATTTTATGACTTGCCCTTTTTGTTTGGTTTTTGTTTTGTTTCTTTGTTTCTGGACTTTTTGTTTTTTTTAATGTTATGTTATTCACTATACATTCCATCATTAGTTTTTGGTGTAGTATTCCAGGATTCATTGCTTGCATATAACACCCAGTGCCCCCTGCCTTCTAATCGAAGTTTCTCAGAAGCATCAATTTCATACACATGTTATATTTTCCCACAGCTGTTCGGACATTGACATAAACATATGAAATCCTCAAATATTTAATTTTATTTCTATTTTTAAACGGTATCTCTCAACATGAAAAAATATCTGACAACAGCTGGACAAACCGGCTTTCTTACATGTCAGAGACCCTGAAATGATGCCTTTAAATATTAGGGGCAATGCACTTGTTTGTTGCTCTGGAAGCAGACACAAAGACCAAGTGAGGAGCACACAGGGCTTTTTACTAAGGTGTAACACCCAGAAGGAAAGTGAAGAAGGAGGGTTGAGGAGAGCGGAGCTATCAGCAGCTTCAAACAAGTCCCCAACAAACAGGCAGATGCACAGCAAAGACTGCCTGTTAAAGGAGTCCTACTTTGATTGGCTAAGGTTGCTACTACTCCTTAATCTTTACTCTGGTATTCTAAAACTACAAGCCAGTATTTCCAAATTGGTATACCTTACACTGCAAGTGGCTATCTTAATGCTAATAAGCTCATTTTAAATTCCACCATAAATTCGAAGTTATCTGATAGGAAAAAGCAGGAGATTGCTCATTACAATGGCCCAAGATTCAAACAGTTATGAAATCCATAGTAGCAGAAAAAAAATCTGGTTTCAGAAACATGAAGTTTATTAATGGTTCTAAAACAGTCATTTAAATAAATAGACAAACTTATTTAAAAATGGAAATTTAAAGTTTGAAATTGAGAAAACATTTTGAAATTTTGAGAAAAAATACTGAAAATGTCAAAAAACACTCTGCATTTAGTATTATAAATAAAAAAACAATCTTTCATGAAGTAAAATAACTAAGAACCACACAGCATTATATAGATAGGTAGTTCGATACAAAATTTTGTTTAAACTGACAGAGCCTAGAATCACAGATTTTTAGGACAAAACTTGAAAAATCACATTTGAATTATTTCACATCTAGGTTTATGCATATACAGTTAATTACTTTAAAATCATGAAAAAACTTATTATAATCCTTGCCAGTATCACCAAAATATACAATTCAAGTATACCTACCTAATACAGTTACAGTTGTAGAGGATTGAGCATTTCCAAGTGGGAATGTAACAGCTTTGCATATGTATTTTCCAGAATCAGAAAATCCTATGTTATGTAGAGTAATTGTCGCATCATTCAGTGAATAGTTTTTAAATAAGACTCTTCCCTGATACTCTCCTTGAACAGAGAATCCATACTGTGGATGATGAACTGCAACAGTCTGTGAACTTTTGCCATGGATCTTCTCCCATGAAATCTGAGTTATAGTTTCATTTACTTCAATTAAACACTTCAATGAAACATTCTTTCCCCATACTGCTGTGACATGTGGCTCCACAATAATTGGTCCAGCTAAGGCACCTATGGACGAAAAGATAGTTCTTTAAATAGAAAAAAGTTACACTAACATAGGATCATTCTCCTTCCCTTCTTGTTTCCCTCTGTTCCTCCCACTTGCTCTTCTATAGGTGCTCACCTGCATGTCCATGCACAGCCACATACACACACACATTTATGACTAAATAACAGGAAGAACTCAAAAGAGGTAGATGTTCCTGGGGTTGAATGCTAGACCCAAAGAGTGACTCTCAAATAAATCAAATACCCACAAATATGTGTCTCAGTGGAAAAAGCACTAGATTGGGTCAAGAATAAGCTTGGAAAGGGATCATTCCCCAGTCAAGCCTCCAGATGAGATTCCAACCTTAACGGATACCTTGACTGCAGTTTTGTGAAAGAGTCTGCGGCAAAGAACCCAGCTGAGTCATGCATGAATTCCTGACACAAAGAGAGATAATAAATGCATGTTGTTTTTTAAACCACTGAATTTTATGGTAATTTATTATTTGCAATAGATCACTAATACATGTAGGATTTGTCAAACCAAATATAATACCAAAATATCTTCTGGAGGGTGCCTCTATCAAGAATCTCTGTAAAAAACTTGATTTAAGATAGACCAACTACCAGAAAGTATTAACTAAAAAAAAAAAAATTATATAAATGTGAAATCAATTTTTTTCTATTTTGTAGATGAAGAAAAAAAGAATCTCACAAGCAAAAGTTAAAATGAAATGACATCAAACATCTCCCCTGTAATACTGACTTCCTTGGGCCAAATCTAAATTATTTTAGGACAAATAAGACTAATATTTATGAATAATAAAGTCAAGCAAGATATTGCTTGACTAGTATATTAGAACATATATATAAGCCCTTGAGAGTTTATGACTCACTAGTCTCTTGATAAAATATTCAAATTCAGAAGTAAACCAATATAAACACTGAAACATGGAAACTATAAAAACAATACACTGTATAAATAGTATCTTTGAAATTTAATGTCTTATTAATATTTTTAAATTTAATACAAAAATGTAGAGGGTATCACTTAAAAAATAATCAAAAAAATGTGTTTAAACACATTCAAAGAGTTCTAAACAACAATAAACACTTTATAAATAACTGAGTTTTTAAAATTAAGCCAAGACACAGAAATTTTATAAGTACTGTAATGTATTTTACAAAGCTATCGTAAGCCTAGTACTAAACCAGAATATATACAAATAAAAGAACCTGTGAATATTAAAATTTTCATATATTATGAAATAATACCTAGCTTTGTGTTTAAAGAAAAAGACACAATGATGAAGTAGGAAATTCCAAGAATGTAAGATATTTTTAAACAATTTATCACACTGAAAGCTCACACTGACTTCCTCATTTGATGCTGAAAGGCATTTTATAAAATTTAGCATTCATTATCTGATTTTTTAAAAAACTCTAACAACTAAGGAAAAAAGAATTATTAACAATAAAGCAGATTCTTCTCAAATCACTGGCCATCATCACCACACTAAAAGAGAAAAAGGGGGCATTGTTATTAAAAAAGATCAAGACAAAATGGTACAGTATCATATCACTGTTCAAATGACAATGGAAATTCCAGTGCAATGAGGTAGGTAGGGAGGGAGGGAGGGAGGACTGACCTAAGGGGGGAGAGGGAGGGAGGAGAGAAGGAAGGGATGGACAGGAGGAAGGGAGGGAAGGAGGGAGGGAGGGAGGGGGTGGGAGAGAGAGAAAGAGAAAGAGAAAGAGAAAGAGAGAGAGAGAGAGAGAGAGAGAGAGGGAGAGGGAGGGAGGGAGGAAGGAAGGAAGGAAGAAAACAGGGAAGGTAAAGCATTACAAAGGAACAGACAGAATTATTTGAAAAACCTGTCACCTGACAAATCTAAGGAGGCCAAGTAAAGGGTGCCTATTTTACGGGTGCATATAAAAGAGGCAAAATATATTCAAAATATATAATCAACATGTTAGGATAGATGATAACCTTTACAAATTTATTATTGAAAAAACAGTATCTGCAAAGCATTAATATTCCAAATATCCATTAATAAGGTTGTAAAGAATCTATAAAACTGAGCAACTGACTTGAATAAATGTAAGATAGGTCATATATAGACATTGTATCTCCCCATACCACACAAATTCAGTGCAACTGCAGTGAAATCACTGATAAAAATTTTTTGAACAAGACCAGGGACAACAGCTAAGAAATATTTCAAAAACATCAATGGTGCAGTAGGAGGGAGGGGAAATGCTAAAGCAAAAACAACAAAAAGCTTACTATTAGTATCTGAAAACTAAAGTACACAAATTGACCAACATATACACACATACTGATATATATCAACGTGTTTTGTATGAGTGGGAAAATAGTGAATTAGTCAAGATGCTGAAAGGACAAGAGCTAAATACTTGGAAATACATCCCTATTCACACTGAACACACACACACACACACACACACACACACACACACACACGAATGAAGATCAAAATGTAAAAAACAGGCACATATCCCTGCACATATACTGACAATAACTTTGTATATTCTGGCAAATAACATTAGGTACTCCTAGAGAATGGGATACTTAGAGGGTTAAGGAAAGAATTTTCAGTTCTCAGTTTTTACTTTGTGTTTCTCTTTGATGTCAAAATCATTTATAAGCAATGTTCACAATAAAAGCAAATTAAAAATATGAATAAACAGAATTAAATCCTCCTCACGTGGAAATGGAGAAGAGACAGGATAAGGTGTTACGGGTTGAGTATTTGCATTTCCCCAAATTTTTATATTGCAGCCCTAATCTCTAAAGTGATAATGTCTATAGATGGGGCCCTTGTGTGGTAATCAGGTTCATGAGGTCATGAGGGTAGAGCCCCTATGATGACATTAGTGTTCATACAAGAAAAGGTAGAAAGACAAGCTCTGTCTCCTTCTACCATGTGAGGACAAAGCAAGAAAGTGTCTGTCTACAATTCAAGATGAGGGTCCTCACCAGGAATAGAATCTGCTCACACCCTGATCTTAGACTTTTCAGCTTCCAAAACTGTGAGAAATTAAGTATCTGTTGTTGAAGCTGCCAAGTCCATAGTAGTTTGTTACAGCAATCTAATCTAAGACATTACGTATCAGACTAACCTGGAAGGGATAGTGCTAAATAATGTCTTCTTACAACTGGTAAGAACTATGGCCTAGAGAGCCACCATAACCAAAGGGGAGTATTTGGAGATAGAAAAAAGAAAAAACGAATCCACTGACTCAAAACATATTTACAATTTTAAATATATTCTACAATATTTAATAGGGAAAGCCACTCTCAGCATAAAAGAAAAGCTATCTAGAAAAGGGTTGAGATATTACTAGAAAAACGGACCCCCTAGTAAAGAGCTCAAGTAGATTTTAAAAACTACAAATGGCTATTTTTATTGTTTAATTTTACTCATAATATTAACATAACTATCAGGTTTTACTTTTTCTTTTGTTTTAATATCTAGGAGATAATGAGTAATTTTTACTTTCCAATTTACTACAAAATTATTCTGAGTAGTTTTTGCAAAAGTAAACTTTGGCACAATTTTCTGTTATTTCAATCCTTATATCTCTGAACAAGTTTTGATAATTTGGCTCTTACTTAGATTCCATGAGCTTCTAATAATATATTTTCTTTTTTGTGTTTTAGAAAGCCAACGTTAAGTTTCTGTTCCCTGCAAACAAGTATATACCTTTCCAATCCTAGACAAATCCCAAAAGTTAAAAACCACTTCTAAGTAAGATTTTCCTCCATGGAATCTTAAAACTGTGCAGAAACAGTTTCTCCACCGTGGTTTTTATACCAAAGTCACTCTTTGAATGCCTCACTTATCAAGGTCTCCCAAACACTGAGACTACCCACCCCACCCCTTCCCTCTACTTTCCCATATGGAGTTAGACAGGAGAGCAAAAGTGTATTCTAAAGAAACACAAATGTTTCTTTCTAAAGACCTAACTCATTTGAAGTAAGTTCTTCATTCAGAGTGATGTTGAGGCTAAGAAACAGCAAGGCTTGAACCTTTCAATATCTAGCAAGATCCTATCTGACATTGTCAGAAGGTGTTCCTGGTTACTGTATACCCTACAGGTCAAAGTAAAAATTAGCATTTGTACCATTAGCTAATTAATTATCCTTTCACAGAGAAACACAGAGAAATAAGTGTTTTCCTCCTACCTGTAGCTCCCATGGAAACACTAGAACCGTGAAAATAGAACTGTCTGGATTTTTCATGTGTATTTGAACAGTCAGAATTTAGAGTGTACAGAGAATACAAATCATTTGGAAATATTTAAAAATAATTATGACAGAAAAATAAAATGTAATGATTCATGTACTACAATTTCTATGGGTTATTTAGAAACAAAACAAAATGACTTGACATTCATATTAGGGATCACATTAAAATGTCTGAAATCCAAGTATAAAGTGACAACAGTTTACTTTCCTAACTCTCCCACTCCCAACAATAAACCAAAAACTAAGAGAAGTTATCATAAATCCACCTTTAATACTACATTTTTGGTACTTTAATATTATTATACTTTTTTTTTTTTTCCATATCTCATTTTCAAACTATGGAAATAGCAGGCATCTTGGACATTTGGGGTCCCAGGATCTTTCAGATGTTACAATGTACAAAATAGGTACATGCAAATATTCTATAAATCAAACTTTATGGTACTCTGTGTCCAAATGCATCAGACTCCTCAAATTTAGAATAATTTTTAAAGTAACAACTGAAGTACTATATTTTCAAGGAACTAGCGAAATCACAGTATCTAGGTATTCTTAACAATTTCAGCATAAATTTTAAATGAATCAGGTTTATCACTAGCACATTCAGTAATTAATCTCAATTGTTTTAAACTAATAAGTGTTTAAGTCACATCAGCTTTAAAAATGTAAAAGTCTTTTCAACAACATATCCAAACAACACTTTAAACAGAAATAAGCATAGAAGGGTGAAGCCAAGTGAATTAAATAATAGTAATAGTTACTACACTTAGTAAAATATACTTCCTGCAAGCTAAAATACTGTATTAGAAAAGGAGAGAACCTCTTAACTTCTTGTCATGTTTTAATTAGAAAGAATAACTCTGTGTCATAGGAAATCCTATAGCCTAAGAAGAAAGTGGATTACACACCAAAAAAGGACAAAACCCAAAACATTCATTTATCAGTTGGTACATATTTTATGCCAGGTACTGTTCTAAGTACTTAGAACAGTTCGTATAGTACGAACAGCTGTCCCTGTCTTTATGCAGTTTACATTCTAAGCGGAGAAAAAGAATTCAAATAAAAAGATATCAAATAATAAGACCTATGGAGGAAAAGAAAGGAAGGTAATAGCAATCGCTCTAGGGTACCACCACAGCCTTTTCAAAGGTAGTAGGTACAGCTTTTTGTTGATGTAGGAGAGAGAAGATGGGATTTGAATCAGGATAATAGAAGCGGTAGTGTTAAGTAGTAGTCAGATTCTGGATATACTGTATAAAACAACAACAAAACAAAACAAAACAAACACAGGATTGCTGGTGGAACAAAAAACTGGGTCTGAGAGAAAGAGAGAAACTAAAAAAGTTTTTGGCCTGAGCAAGTGAAATGACAGAACTGTCATTTACCAAAATGAGAACTAAGAAGTGGAACATTTTTAAGGGTTAGAGGTAGAAAGGAATTCAGAAGTAGTTTCGGATTTGCCTACTTCACAACCAAATGGTATTGTTGAATAAGCAGCTGGATATATAAGAATATGCTGTTCTAGTTGGAAAAGGAAAGTAAATGGGAAGTAGGGTAATCCAGGGAGAGAAACGAAACAACAGAGACTTTGGACACAGAAACAAACTGAGGGACTTGGAGGGAGGGGGGTAGAGGGATGGGAGAGCCTGGTGGTGGGTACTGAGGGCACCTATTGCATGGAGCACTGGGTGTGGGGAATGGGGAATGAATCTTGGAACACTGGGGAAAAAAAAATTTTAAGTAACAATAAAAAAAAAAGAATATGCTGTTCTAGAGAAAGGGACAGACTGAAGATATAAATTTAGACAAATCATCATATAAAAGGTATATAAAGGCATGAGACTAAATGAAACCATCTACAGAATATTAACAGTATTAAGACCAGCATTAAGCTTAGTCCTAATGCACCAGCATTCAAACATTTAAAGGTTTGCAAGTTGGGTAGAATTCAAAAAAGAAGACAAAGACTAGTCAGGGAAGGAGGAAGAGTACCAAGAAAAATCCTGCACTGTAAGTGAAACAAGGACCCAGAAAGAGAGAGTGATCAATTATTTCAAATACTACCTGCTGGCCAAAAAAGAAGGATCAGTAAGTAATCAATGAATTTAAGCAACTGTCTTAGTGAATGGTGAGGATAAACACCTGACTGGAATAGACTTACGGTAGTATAGAGACCCCCGTTTATAGACAAAAAGAAGTAAAGGGATTTACCCTCCTACTTGAAACAACCACTTCAAGACAATATTGATTCTGAGGGGTGCCTGAGTGGCTCAGTCATTAAGCATCTGCCTTTGGCTCAGGTCATGATTCCAGAGTCCCGGGATAGAGCTCCACACCGGGCCCCTTGCTTGGTGGGAAGCCTGCTTCTCCCTTTATCACTCCCCTTGCTCCGTGTTCCCTCTCTAACTGTGTTTCTCTCTGTCAAATAAATAAAATCTTAGGGAAAAAAAAGAATATTGATTCTAAGGAGCCAGTAAACATACAAGGTAATTGGTCTCAGCTTATGACCTGGAGTAACAGGGAGAGAGAATCTAACAGCCAAGAAAGCTCCCTGAGTTCTATCCCACAGTGTACAATCAAGCAAGAAAAAGCAATAAAAGGCATCTAGATTAGAAAAAAATAAAAATGTATTTGCAGAATACATATTTGCCAACATTGTTTTTTGCAAAAACAATCATCTGTGTGAAAAATGTGCCGGGTTTAAAGCTACTATAACAAGGGTGTTTAGCAAGAACAGTAGTCCTTATAATAGCACCTAAGATCAATATACAAAATCAATTTTATTTCCTTGTGTTAACAGTGAAAAACTGGGGAAAAAACTTAAAACACTGCTGTTTAAAATAACATCAAAAGAAAAAAGGATGAAATGGGGATACATCTGACAAAAAGTATGAAAAACCTGCAGTTAAAACTACAAAATTTGCCGGGGCACCTGGGTGGCTCAGTTGTTAAGCATCTGCCTTCAGCTCAGGTCATGATCCCTGGGGCCTGGGAAGAAGGCCTGCATTGGGCTCCCTGCTCAGCTTCTCCCTCTCCTATTCCCCCTACTCATATTCCCCCTCTTGCCACCATCTCTGCCAAAAAAAAAAAAAAAACTTAAAAAAAAAAAAACCTACAAAATTTGCTAAGAGAAATTAAAGACCTAAATATATGGGAAAATAAACTTTTCTCATAGATTAAAAGACTCAATATTCTTAAAAATACTCATTTTTTCTGTATTGAGCCACAGATTAAACACAATCCCAATATGAACCCAAGCATATTTTTATAAAAATCAACAAGGTTTTTTTCTTAAAATTCACACAGACATGCAAATGCAAATTTTTATGACTTCAGGTTGGCAAATATTTCTTAGGTATGCTACCAAAAGCACAACTGGTGGATTTCATCAAAAATTTTCTACTCTTCAAAACACACACTTAAAACAAGCCATTTAAGGGGAAAAAAAATCTTTGCAGAACATATCAGGTAAAAGATTTATATCTGAAAACTTGAATGCAAAATACAAGAAGACTTCTTAAAACTTCATAAAAAGACAACCAATAAAAAAAATGAGCAAAAGATCTGAACAGACACATCACCCAAAAGCACATGAATAGGTACACAACATCAGAAACTGCATTAGAAAACTGCAAATTAAGACCACAATAAGATACCACTACTTATCCATTAGAGAGTCTAAACTCACAGACTGACAACACGAAATGTTAGAATGTGGAGGCACTAGAACTGTCCTTCATTGCTGGTTTAACTGCAAAATAATACAATCATACTGGAAGACACCAATAGTTTCTTTAAAGTTAAATATACAAGCACCACATCATCCACCCATTTCATTCTTGTCTTCACTCACTAGAAAGAAAAACGTGTCTACACAAACACCTGGACACAAATGTTCACAGCAACTTTCTTTTCTTCTTTTTTTCTTTTTCTATCTTTCATTCTTTCTTTCGGTTTTATTTATTTATCTGAGACAGAGTGAGGGACACAATACTATCACACAATACTATCAAGAGAATGAGAAGACAAGCCACAGACTGGGAGAATAGGTATGTTTGCAAAAGGCATATTGTAATAAAGAGGTAATATCCAAAATAAAAAGCTTTTAAAACTCAACAGTAAGAAAAAAAAAAAACAAATAAAAAAATGAGCCAACGACCTTAACACACTTTATCAAAGAGATACAGATGGCAAAGAAGCATGAAAAGATGCTCAACATCATATTATTAAGTAATTGCAAAGATAACAAATGGTGCTGGAACAACTAGACATCCACATGCTATTTAATAGCTAAAATTCAAACACTGGCAATATTAAATACTCACAAAGATACAGAGTAACAGGAACCATCATTCATTACTGGTGGAAATGAAAAATGGTACAGGCACTATGGAAGACAGTTTGGCAGTTTCTTAGAAAATTAGATATACTCTTATGCTAAAACCAGCAACTGTGTTCCTTTGTCTCTGCCCAAACAAGCAGAAACCTTACATCTACAGAGAAACCTACACATGGATATTTATGGCAGCTTTACTCAGAATTGCCAAAAATTGGAAGCAACCAAGGTGTCCTTCAGTAGATGAATGAATAAACTGTGGTACGTTGGGACAATGGAATATTATTCAGCACTAAAAAAAAAAAACAAAGTATCAAACCACAAAAGCCATGAGGAACTTTAAATGTATATAGTTAAGTTTTTAAAATGTGTAATGTGTAATGGCCATATACTGATTGATTCCATGTCACATGACTGTACAATGCTGAAAAAGGCTAAACTATGGAGACTGTAAAAAGATCAGTGGTTGCCAGGAGTTGTAGGGAAGGGGGTAATAAATAGCTATAAAATATTAAGAATTTTTAGGGGAGTAAAACTACTCTGCATAATACTATAATGATGAATCTATGTCATGCATTTATCAAAACCCATGGAATGTATAATACCAAGAGTCAACACTAATGTAAACAATGGCCTTTGGGTGGTGATGATGATAAAGTGTCAAAGTGATTCATCAATTTTAACAAATGTATCACTCTGGGAGAAGATACTGATGGGGGTTGCTGAGGAGAAGGGGAACTAGAGTGCATATGGGAACTCCCTGTCCATTCAATTTTGCTATGAATTAAAACTACTCTTAAAAAGTAAGGTATATTAAAATTTTTAAAAAGGAATACTCACACAACCGAATACTACTCACAATAAAAGGGAATAAACTGATACATGCAACAATATGGTTAAATTTCAAAGTAATTATCCTGAAAGAAGAAAGCAAGAGTATATCAAGTATAATTCCACTTATACAGAACTCTGGAAAAATGCCAATTACTTTACAGTGACAAAAAACACATAGGTGCTTGCTTAGGGGAAGGGTAGGAGAGGCAGTGATGGGATGGATGATTTACAGATAACACAAGTAAACTTTTGGGAGTGATAGATAATATTCACTATCTTCACTGCAATGATGTTTTAACAGGCAACGTTTTTGTTAAAACATCAAATTGTAAACCCTAGTAGGTGCAGATTATGTGCCACTTACACCCATTAAAGCTGTTTTATATAAAAATGAGACTAGGAGAGGAACTGGAGAACATTTTGTATATAGATAACTTGAGACAATTTTTATAAAGGCAGATCAGAGAGTAGCTCAAAGAGAGATTATGCATCATGGAAAGTCTTAGTAAGAAATATTTTAGCATATTTCATACTGACTGAAATGACTGAAAGGAAAATTTATGAAACAAGAGAAGGCACAGCTGTTTAAGTGGTATCTGAGAAAAGACAGTGTGGGACAGGACTCTGAAGGATATTATTAGCCACTGACTGTTGTTGTACCTCAGTTGTAGCTGGCCGTCTACCTTTACAGATAGGTAGGTATGGTAATGAAAGTTCTTTTCTGACTTCCATTTGCTCTTTAAAACAGAAAGCAAGGATTTCATGTGAGAATAAGTGAAGTTGTCTAGAGGCGTAAAAAAATATAAGGTGTAAAAAAAGCTGTGGGGAAAGAATTGATGGAATGATGTAGCATTCAAAGTGTGAACTGCATGGAGCACTAGGTGTAGGGCATAAACAATGAATCTTGGAACACTGAAAAAATAAAATAATGTAATAAAAAAAAAGTGTGACTTTTGTGTATAAGAGAATGGTCGAGTTTCATTCTTCTGTACTAATCTATCCAGTTCTCCCAGCACCATTTATTGAAGTCTTTTCTCCACTAGATTATTTTTTTCTTGCTTTGTCGAAGATTATTTGACCACAGAGTTGTAGGTCCGTATCTGGACTCTCTACTCTGTTCCATTGCTCTATGTATCTGTTTTTGTACAGGTACCATGCTGCCTTGGTGATCACAGCTTTGATCAAAGGTGATCAAAGCTTAAAATCAGGTAACGTGATGCCCCCAGCTTTGTTTTTCTTTTTCAGTATTTCCTTAGCAATCCGGGGTCTTTACTGGTTCCAAACAAATTTTAAGATTGTTTGTTCCAGCACTTTGAAAAATGCTGGTGGAATTCTGATCAGGATGGCTACTGCTTGCTCTGGGCAGTATAGACATTTTAACAATGTTTATTTTTCTGATCCTGCAATTGCACTACTGGGTATTTACCCCACAGATACAGATGTAGTGAAAAGAAGGGCCATATGTACCCCAATGTTGACAGCAGCAATGGCCACAATAGCCAAACTGTGGAAAGAGTCAAGGTGCCCTTCAACAGACAAATGGATAAAGAAGATATGGTCCATATATACAATGGAATATTACATCTCCATCAGAAAGGATGACTACCCAACATTTGTAGCAACATGGACTGGATTGGAAGAGATTATATTAAGTAAAACAAGTCAAACAGAGTAAGTCAAGTATCATATGGTTTCACTTACTTGTGGAGCATAAGGAGTAACATGGAGGACAGTTGGAGAAGGAAAGGAGATGTGAACTGAGGTAAATCAGAGATGGAGACGAAGCATGAGAGACTGTGGACTCTGAGAAACAAACTGACGGTTTTGGAAGGGAGAGGGGTGGGGCCTGGTGGTGGGTAATAAGTAGGGCACATATTGCATGGAGCACTGGGTGTGGTGCATAAACATTGAATCTTGGAACACTGAAAAAAAAATAAATTACTAAAAAAACAAAAACAAAAAACAAAGTGTGACTTTTGAGAGTCCTCAAGCCCTTTTCAGGTGGTTAATAAAATCAAAACTTAGGTCACAATCATTCCAACTGTGTTTTCATTCCCTTCTGTCATGAGTATACAGTGGTTATTCCAGAACATGTAATATTCAGCAGGTTAAGTACAAAAGCAGGTATGAAAATCTAGTTGTCACTAAGACAGATGTTAGAAACATTTGCAAAATAAAGTACACCACTCATCACTATTTTTAATAGAAGATATTTATTTTTTGTAAAAAGTTATTAACATATGATTATTTTTGAAGAAATTAAAGAATTTTAAAATTATTGTTTTAATTTTTAATCAAATAAATACTGGCAGGTAAGATCCATGCTAACAAAAGCTTGCTGTAGTCCTCGATAATTTTTTTAAGAGTAGGAAAAAAAAATGACTAGGAAAACGTCGATTTCAGGGTAGTACCAAGAATCTCACCTGCAGTTACTACTCTTTTTTTTTCTTAAAGATTTTATTTATTTATTTGACAGAGAGAAACACAGCTAGAGAGGGAACATAAGCAGAGGGACTGAAATAGGGAGAAGCAGGCTTCCCCGCTGGGCAGGAAGCCCAATGCAGGGCTCAATCCCTGGTCTCCAGGATCATGACCTGAGCTGAAAGCAGCTGCTTAACCAACTGAGCCACGCAGGCGTCCCTGCAGTTTCTACTCTTAAATTACGGTGACATCCATCAGCATTCAGCTGCCTGAGGGGAGGTATGAAAGAAGTAAACAGTATGTTAAGATTTAAGCTAGGTTGAGAGTTTTATCAGGTTAGCACAGACAAAAGATGAATAAGGGGTTGATGATACAAAGCCAGTTCAATGATAAACCATATACTTTCAGCTCATCAAGAAGTAAGAAAAGGATCAAAGGATTATACAAATCAGTGTGGCTAAAGATTATCAGAATTAAAGTTCTAAACAAAGTGAGGTGAATAATGTGAGACCGTAGGGAAGTCAATTTCTCTGAAACTCAATTTTCACATTTATAAACTGTCTCACCTGACCTTACAGTTTTAGATTCCTGAAAACTGTCAGTTTTTACACATCATTTTGTTTGATTTTCATTTTATCATTTCATTTGACGCCCCCACCCCCACCTAAACCCTCTCCCCCAGAAAAGCATACTGTGAGGTACACCGGTATTTTTCCCCCATATGACACATCAAGAAGAAGAAGGAGGAGGAGGAGAAAAAAAAAAAACAAAAAAACTTACCTGGGGTCATACAAATATAAGAGACAGTGCTATCTGTCATAGTACATTCAGGGAAAGCTCTGTAAGAGGTGCAATTTAAGCTGTGCCTTGAAAACTAGTATTTTTTCATAGGCTAGGAAGACCAATGCAGGTTAATCACAGATCCAGTATTAGGTCAAAATAAAGAAAAAAGCTGGAAGGCTGAATCCAAAATAAGTAAAGGGCAGTAATCAGAAATGACACAGTAGAGAATAAACTAAAACTAAAACTTCTAAGTATACTTTGGCACAGTGTTTAACAATTCCTAGAATAGCTCAATTGCCACATGTGGCTAATGACTACAGTACTAAAGAGTACAGCTATATTAACATTTGTTTCACGGGATACAGTTCTAGAATGGAAGTTTAATAAAAGTTAATTTCTAACTACAGGTCTGAGTTTTCTACAAAGCGCAACAAAAAAAAAATCAGCAAAAAGAGTTATAATGATTTATACGTAACCGAACACAGAGAATAATGGATGCAAGAGATAGTAAACTCATACTAAGATATTGTCACATATTAACACTAACTATAAATTTTATCCCATTGTATTATATCATCTTATCTTGAAGTAGTAATTTCAGCCTTTACAACATGTTCTAAAATGTTTCTACCATCTATTCTCAATTACTATCTTTCAATTTCAAATAAAGAATGTATCCTGATTTAACATAAATAAATGTTCTCTTTAGAGAACCTTAGAAAGCACATTTCTTCAAATTTTCACAACAGAAGCACAAAATCTTAGATCTGGAAGAGAATTTGGAGAATATCTGATCTACTCTCATTTCACAGAGACAGTTGAGGTGATCTGTCCTTAACATAAAGCTAGTGGCAAGAGACAAGAAGTCTTCTGGTTTCATAAGGTAATTGCTCCAACTCCACCATGCTGAGTACATTATAAATTCTAAATGTTTCTGAGAAAGAATATCTAGAAAGGCTATTAGTGGGGACATTCAAAAGCTCAGTGATTTTCAAAATAAAAAGGGGGTGGGAGGCTGTAGTTCTTAAAACAGCACTGCTCCCACCAGAGGTGAAATGTTCCTGGGAGAATGGATTTTCATAACTATTACTAAGAATTTGCTCTTTCAATCCCATTGCAATCTGTGAAATTGTGGCAATTTTTAAACACTAATGAAATTATTAGTTTTAATCCTAATAACATTTACTTCCTCTAATACTATAGTAATTATATTAACTTAAGCCTTACTGTTATACCAACAGTAAAACTCAATCAATATTAAGCAATTTTTCAAACGAAAGAATTGGTTTTTAACCATACTAATGAATTTACTTCGGATCCTTTAACTCACTTTAACCTTATAAGTGATACATACAAACAGAAAGCATATGAATACTCTCAGATGAAGCAAACACTGTAAAGAACACGTACTTCAAAGACACTGGTGTATTTTCAATTCTCATAAAGGACAGCCTTCTCTATAGGACCCAAGTAAAAATTTATACACACATTCATACAACATGCATTAATAATCCAGAAATCTCAAATTTACTGTTTTATTTTAAAAGACATCTCTAAACAACTACATGGAGTCTATGGTTCAGTAGTATGCTACTTCTCAGACCTGAGAACTGAGACTTAAATTGTGAGCAATGAAAGAGCACAGCAAAAAAGAACTTTGGAGCCAGACTAACCTAGATTAACGAACACACAAATGTTTTAAATTTTATCAAAGTGACCCTGGGTACTTGACAACCTGTTTCATCACCTATAAAATGGGACTAATTAACAAGGTTTCGCTAATTTTTTTAAAAAAATTTCAAAACATGGGAGTGTGCACTAAGCACCAAAGGAAACTCTGCTAGAATTGTTTTAGGTCCAGTTAAAGCTAATGCCTAATTCTATAGTAGACCCATCTGCATGGTTGTATGATTTTTTTTTTTCTCTCCCCAAGCACCATTAGTAGCTAGAGGAATGCATAAAACATCTGTACAGTCGTACTGATTTAGATGTCACAAGGCTGGTGTAAGTGAAAGATAATGGGGCAAAGGATTAAATATTACAAGACAAGCAGAAGTTGAAAAAGGAAGTGACCTAATATGGACCAAAATACAGTAGGCATGGCACACAGTAAGAGTTCAAATATTTACTGAGTTTCATTTACTGAATACTAAAATAACAGGTAGTATCAGGTAGAAAATAGTATATCTTGAGATTTCCAAGAGCTAAGAATCTAGAAGAGAAGATAATGCTTCTAAGGTGGTAGATATTATGGTAGAGTGACCATATAATTCGTTACCCGAGCCAAAACATAATTTTTTTAGAGTGAAAGGGAAGTGAAAGAGCACTACTGATAATTATGTTAGAATAACAGGCACCTAGGCATTCCGAGACAAAACGGGATATATCACGTTTATGAGAACCACTCCAGTCAAGGGTGCCAATGTATAGTAACTTGGGAGAAGGAAAAAGACATGTGTACAGTGGAAAAGTTCCATCTAAAAAGTGAAATTTTCTTTTAACTAAGCCTAAACTAATAATCCTCATTTTACTTCAGTAAATTTGTGGAATAGTGGGATTTAAGCTGGATCTTAGGGAAGGTGAGTTTTTCCAAGGAGAGAAAGGGCTATAAAAACAAAAAAGACAAAAACAAAAAAGATTCACAGTAACAGAAAATGCAAGAAGAGTCTGGGAAACCAGAAAAATCCAGGTATTGGTAAAAATAAAAATTAAAAAAAAAATAACAGAGATGAAGCCAGAAAGGCAAATTCTTAATTCAATTTACTTGTGCATCCATCTTGTTCACTAATACTTATTTAAAATCTACCTGTGTTGACCAGACTTCATACTGAGGAAGGACAAGGAGGAAGAACATTCCTTAATTTTCAGAAAGCTTAAAGCCAAATCAGAGAAAGTGTAAACAAGCAGGAGGAAAACAAGAAGTAACATTATAGAGTGAAAACTTAGGAAGCCAAAAAATTAGCTAGGAAAATTCATATAGCAGAAGTTCACATATTATAGTGGAGAAAAAAAGCACAGATACAAAAAGAGCAATTACAAGTGTAAAACTCTGATTATGACCTTATTTGGAAGAGGCAGATATAATTAAAAATCTCAGGGTGAGAACATCCTGGATTATTCAAGTGGGCCCTAAATCCAATGCCAAGTGTCCTTATAAGTAACAAACATGGAAAAGACAGTGGCAAAAACCACGTTAAAACAGACTGGGAAGCTGGGAGAACCAAGAAATGGAATCTTCCTTAAAGCTTTTTAGAGGGAATGTGGCCCTGCAGATACCTGTAGCATGAACTATGAGAGAATAAATCTGTTGTTTTAAGCTGCTAAATTTATAATTTGTGATGGCAGCCCTAGGAAACTATCATAGGAAGCCACACCTGAGATATAAATGTCCAGAACAAAAGTAGTGACAATTCAGATGCAAAGAGAAAAGATGTTTAGACTCATGGGGAAAGAGTACAAAGCAGGGTGCTTAGAACTTCTATCAGAAGGGTGCCTGGATGGCGCAGTCCTTGAGTGTCTGCCTTTGGCTCAGGTCGTGATCCTGGAGTCCTGGGATCAAGCCCCACATTGGGCTCCCTGCGCGGCAGGAGGACTGTTTTCCCTCTCACACCCTCTGCTTGTGTTCCCTCTCTAGCTATGTTTATCTCTGTCAAATAACTAAATAAAATCTTTAAAAAAAAAAAAAAAAAAGGACTTCTTTTAAAGCAGCTCCACTCTTACACATGTAAAACTGTTGAAGAGGAAAGAAAATGGAAAAAGTAAGGGGGCCAAATAATACCAGACTCTATGTCTACAGTCATTTTCACCACCATTTAGCAATTTGGCCTTTCTTCTGCATTCTGGTCAAAAGATGGACAAAACTAAACTCCCAAGATTTCTTTTTTCTTTTCTTTTCCTTTCTTTTTTTTTAAGATTTCATTTATTCATATGAGAGACAGAGTGACAGAGCACGAGAAGGGAGGTCAGACGGAGAAGCAGACTCTCCATGGACCTGGGAACCTGATGCAGGACTCAATCCCAGGACTCCAGAATCATGATCTAAGCTGAAGGCAGTGGCTTGACCCAACTGAGTCACCTAGATGCCCCTAAATTCTCAAGATTTATACTATAATCCTGTCACCCACCATACTCTCTTCCATCCTAATTACCACAGAAATCATCTCAGCAGCAAATATTGAATCTAGTTAAACTCTTTAATATACCATTCAATATAGCAAGCAATCTCAAAAGAAAAAGCAGTTTTTAGGTCACTTTTTTCCACTGTCTCCAAGATGCAGATCTTTTCCACCTCTAAAATGGGTCACAAGTGGCTTATGAATATGCAAACTTGGTTATTATTCCTGGTGGCATGACTGACAATAGGGAAACTTATGACCTTTAAAGTAAAAATGGTATGTTCCGCTATATCTTTCTGGTAAGATCAGGATAACAACAGAATAAAAACTTGCAGAATAGATATTAGATGATAAAATCTCAGGGACAATGGTCTTCTGCACAATAAAGTTAACATGGTGAGCCTAAACTGCTATCCTTAAAAAGGTCTTCATGCAAGGATGGCCTCTGACTAATGACTTAAAAGATCTGAAGAAAGGTCCTACCACTAATTGGTAATAGTGGCTCACCGTGCCTAAATCATTTTGTACAAACAATAAGTTTATGAAAAACACCTATTTCCCTTCTAAGAATTTGGAATTTAGATATGGGCTAGGCCTACATGACCAATTTCCAATAAAAATTCTGTTTATGGAGTTTCTAATGAGCTTCCATGGCTAGCAACATTTTACCCATGTTGTTACAAATCACTCCTGGGTAATTAAGTATATGCAGTTTCACTCCACAAGGAGAGGGCTCTGGAAGCTTGTGCCTGCTTTTTCCCCAGACTTTGCATCATGACCTTTTGCTTAGTGTGGGAGCTTTTATCATAATAAATCATAACCCTGAATATAAATATATGCTTAGTCCTATGAGTCTTCTCAGAGAATTACTGAACCTAAGGGTGGTCCTGTAACTCTATAACACATCTTTTTTTTGAAGTATTATTGATATACAGTAATATATTAGTTTCAGGTGTATAACATAGTCATTTGACAATTACATACATTAGAAAATGCTCACTTCAGTGTTACCAGCTGTCATTTACAAAGTTATCAAAATACTGTTAACTACATTTCTTATGCTACAAACACATCTTTTTAAGAAAGTATCAAAGAGGTCTTCACAGCACAGGAGAAAAAACAATATAAAGCAGGACTCTGAATTTGAAGACTCGAAATACTTTAACCATTTTTCCACTTATATTTTACTTTTCACAGATGCACACACGTTATGACAATTTCTAAAACTCCATGAATATAAGACTGGTAAGTATGAAACAAAAGTTCAATAAACATAAAATAAGTCAATACACATGAAAAAAAAAATTCCAAGTGATAGGAAAGTACTGTCATAGGTTTTTTTTTTTCTTCTTCCTTAATGGTATATAAAATCAGTGTATCTCTTAATCAATGACCTCTTACATCTGATGAAATGTGATTAACTGTCAACATTTGATATGTTAAAGCAGTAAATCAGCATCTACAGAATAAGTCTCTCACATAAGTCAGAAATTAATGTAAATTGTAACAATGAAAAAATAAGACTAGTAGAAATTTTAAAAAAAGTATATTTACATTGTTTCTACATTCCACACACTTTCTAAGTACTTAAAATGTTTTATTTACATAAATGTATGATTCTCAAAATTTCTAGAAAAGCATTAATATAGACACATTTCATTTCATTTGGCTTAAGAGAACAACAAATCACATATTTAGTTTCTAATCTCATGTACCTTAATTTAAAATGCCTTTACACTATAAAGACAAATATGTTATCAATTTATCATCTGCCAACTCCAAATGTACCATCCATATATGCTGATAAAGAGAATTCCTTTAAGCACTTCTCTTTTCATGTAAATATGGTGTTAAGCTTTCTCAGAAGATGGTGCTATAGGAATTCTGCAAGAGGAAGAGGCTCTCCTGTCATGTCCAATGCAGAGTAGAAGTGAGAAGTGGGGATGTGAGGATCTGGGGAAGAGCCAGCCCTAGCCATGTGTCCAGAACTCAGTCCCCCTAAAAACTGCAGCCTCAGCCAGCCAATAACCATTACTCAGTCCTCATAACGCAGAAATCAGAGACTCTATACTGTCCAAATGTTCTCAAAAGTCTACTGCCCAAGTAGCACCAGAACTCCCACTACACACACACCACCACCACTTTCACTCCCCCAAAATAGCTTATTTCTTACCTAATAATTCCAGACAAACTCCAGCCTTCTCTACTATCAGGTGATCTGAACTATACCTTCTCAACGAAGTCTGAGTCCCTTCCAAGTTTGTCCTTCCTTGGGTACACTCCTTCACAGCCTTCCCATACCATACAGTCTCCTTATAACTGATATCAAAGTTAATAATTCTTTAAGGTAAACTTTCCCTGATTAACCTATTGTGTAGTTTCTGGTATCACTGATGAAACTGACAAAGTTACCTTAAATTTATATGGAAATTAAAGTGAGTAGGAATAGTCAAAAAAAAAAAAAAAAGTTGGAAGACTAAAACCTTATAAATTTCAAGACCCTGCAAAACCATATGGTAATGAAAAACATGTGGCAGAACTGTATACAGTAATCAGAACTGTGTGAAACTTGCCTCCGACAGACATAGAGATCAATGGAATAGTATGGAGAGCCCAGTAATAAGTGTATTACATTTAAGGTCAATTGATTTTCAACAAGGGTGGCCTGCACAATTCAATGTGGAAAGAATAATCTTTCAACAAACAGTCCTGGGACAACTGAATATCTGCATAAAAAATTCACGGCATACATAAAAATTAATCCAAAACTTATCATAGACATAAATGTAAGAGCAAAAACTATAAAACTCCTACAGTACAGTACCAAATTTTCATAAATTTATGTTAGGCAAAACTTTCTACTTTGGATAGGACACCGAAAGCACAAGCAACAAAAAGATGAAAAAGGAGATAAACTGGACTTAATTGAAAACAAAAACTTTTGTGTTTAAATGGACAACTCAAGAGAGTAAAAATAAAGCATACAGACTGGAAGAAAAAAATTGCAGGTCATAGACCAGAGGTATTTGTACCTAGAATATAAAAAGAACCCTTACAACTCAATAGTAAAATTACAAACAATCCAATTGAAAAATGAGCAAAGGACCTAAATAGACATGTCTTGAAAGAAGATACACAAATGACCAATAAGGACATTAAAATGTGCTCATTACTAGCCATTAAGGGAAATGCAAATTAAAACAACAATGACATACCATCTCATATCCACTTTTGGCTACAATCAAAAAGTCAGACAGGGGCACCTGGGTGGCTCACTGGATTAAGTGACTGACTTGGGCTCAGGTCATAACCTCAGCGTACTGGGACTGAGCCTGTCTTGGGCTTTCTGCTCAGCAGGGAGTCTCCTTGTTTCTCTCCCTCTGCCCCTCCCCCTGCTTGTGCTTGCTCTCATAAATAAATAAATAAATAAATAAATAAATAAATAAATAAATAAATAAAAGCGAGCCAATAATAAGAAGTGTTTGTTAAGGACCTGGAAAAGTCTCCTACAATACTAGTAGGAATGTTTAACAGTACAGTCACTTTGGAAAACAAACTGGCAATTCCTCAAACGTTATAGTTACCACAGTTCCACTCCTAGGTAAATACTCAAGTGAAATAAAAATATATGTTCACACAAGAACTAATGCATAAATGTATATAGCAACACTATTCATAATAGCCAAAAAGTATAAATAATGCAAATATCCATCAAATGATGAATAAATAAAATGGATTATGTGGCAATAAAAAAGAATGATGTACCAATACATGTACAACATAGATGAACCTTCAAATTGTTATGCTGAAATAAATGAGACATATTAGACTGCATATTATGTAACATCTACATGAAATGTACAGAAGAGGTAATTCTAAAACTTTAAAGTTATTAATGATTGCCTATTACTGGGAGAGGAGAGGATAAATGGAAGAATGACTGCTTTTGGGAGAGCAGTGATGAAAATGTTCTAAAACTGACTGAATATGCTTGCACAGCTCTGAATATAGTAAAAAAAACATGAATTATGCACTTTAAGTTAGTGAAGTGTATGGTATGTGAATTATATCAATAAAGCTATTATATATTTTAAAAGAAAGTAGAGGAATTCCAGCAAAAAGAAAAAAAGAGAAAAGAAAAAATAATAATCAGCAGATTCTCACTAAAGAAAATGCAAAGGGTATTCTTCAGGCAGAAGTAAAAGGATTCCAGATGGAAACTACAAGTTTCAGAGAGAAAGAATTATAGAAAAGGTAAAAATATTGAAAAAACTAAATACTTACTGTATAAAACAGTGTCTTAAAGGATACACAGACACAGATGCTAGCACTAATAGAGTAAGAATAGAGTTAAAGGATTTGATAGTCTCCTGTATTGTCTAAAATGGAATTATATACATACTAATTTTTATTGAACTTTAATAAAGTCAATGTATTTTATAATCTCTAAATTAGCCACTGAGTTAACCTAAAAAACACTACTAACAATTTATAAAGGGGAAAACAGAATGAAAAGTAATACAATGGAAAGCAATGAATAAACAAATAAAGAACATACGCTCGAGTACAAATTAAAATGTAACCTAACATATTTACACCCAAATATGTAAGTGATTAATTAATTACAAATAACTACGCCAAATAAAAGACAAAGCTTAACAGCTTTGATTTAAAAATTACATGCTGCTTACAAGGGACACGCCTTAAATTTAAGGGCACAAAAGGTTGAAAGTAAAGGTTGGGGAAAAGAGAAAATGCAAACACTAACCAAAAGAAACCTAAGTAGCTATACTAAAATCAGACAAAGTAGACTTTAAGGAAAAAAGTACTGCGAGAGATACTGAGCTATTTAATAATGATAAAAGGGTTAAGTGCCAAAAGATAAAACAATTCCAAATTTAATTGTACTTTATAATTCAGCCCCAAAGTATACGTAGCAAAACTTCATAGAATCAAAAAGACAAATTTACATCATAAAATATCATTGTGACATACCTCACGGCAATTAACTGAAAAAGGAGGAAAAAAAATCAAAAGGACAAAGATTCAACAATGCAACCAACTTGACCTAACTGATGTATAACACGGAAAAAACAATTAACTGAACAAGCGCAATGTACATTCTTTTCAGTTATACATGGAATTGTCAATAGTGACCTAATGTTGTGCCCAAAGACTGAAATCAGACACAAGTTCTTTGACACAATGTAATTAAGATAAAAATTAAAAACTAAGGTCACTAAAATATCTTCATATGCTTAATTAATAATTTTTTTTTAAGGTTTACTTATTTCAGAGAGAGCTGAGGACCCACACAAGCAGGGGGAGGGGGCAGAGAAGGGAGATGGAGAGAATCTCTCAAGCTGAGTGCAGAACCTGATGCAGGGCCTGATACCAGGCTTGATCTCCTAACGCTGAGATGATGGCCTGAGCTGAAACCAAGAGTTGGATGCTCAACATATTGAGCTATCCAGGTGCCCCAGTGATAATTTTCAAAATAATCCAAGACTCAAAAAAGAGCACATGGAAGTTTTTTTTAACATGTATCTGCATACAATGCACGCAAAATGACTAAAGGAAAAAAACAGGCTCAAATGTATGTATAAGAAAAAGAGAAAGGCTGCAGATCAATAACCATTCACCTCAAGAAATAGAAAAGGAATAGGAACTAAACACTAAGAAAGGAGCAGAAAATATGGAACAGAAAAAAATGAAGTGGAAAAAAAACATAAAATAGAGAAGAATCAAAGATGAGTTCTTTGGTTAAGTCTAATAAAACTGATAAAATTCCCTGCAAGACTGATTCAGAAACCAAGCTGACACAAATTACAAGTATAAGGAATGAAAAGGGGGGGCATCACTGTAGATCCTTCAGATACTTTAAAAAAAAAAAGTAGTAAGAGGACATATAAAAACTTCACATCAATTAGATCTGAAAGCACAAAATTGACAAATACCTACAAAAAAAGAATGGGTCTTATGTGACACAGAATAAAGAAAATCTAAGCAGTGCCATAATTATTAAGAAATTGAACCTATAACTAAAAATCCTTCCCATAAAAAAATACTCCAGGTCCAGATGGCTTTACCTACTAATTCCACCAGTTAGAGAGAAAAATAATGCCAATCTTAAATTCATACACAGGATACAAAAAGATGCAATACTTCTCAGGTTTTTTTGAGCCAAGAATAACCTTGATACCAAAACTTGGTAAGTTCTTAAGGACTATTCCAAAACAACTGATAATACAGATGAAGAAAAGAAAGTAACAGTAGACTGAATCCAGTGATATGAGATCTATCCATCCAATCAAACTGTGATTATTTCAGAAACACAAAGAAGGTTTAACATTTTTTTAATGGAATTTAACATATTATTTTAAAAGGGGGAAAGAAATCATCCAAGCACCTCAAAATTGATATGGTATTTGATAAAATGAAACACCATTCATGAAAAAATTTCTTAGTAAATGAGGAATAGAAACTTTCCTAATCTGATAAGGAGTCTACTAAAACAACAACAACAACAACAACAACAACAAAAAACTACAACGAACATCAGACTTAATTTTGAAATGAACACTTTTTTTTTTTTCCTATCGATGGACATCTAGGTTCTTACCATAGTTTGGCTATTGTGGACATTGCTGGTATAAACACTGGGGTGCTTGTTGTCTTTCAGATCACTACATTTGTATCTTTAGGGTAAATACCCAGTAGTGCCACTGCTGGGTTATAAGGCTGTTCTATATTCAACTTTTTGAGGAACCTCCATACTGTTTTCCTGAGTGGCTGCTCCAGCCCGCATTCCCACCAATAGTGTAGGAAGGCTCCCCTTTCTCCACATCCCTGCCAACATCCCTGGTTTCCTGACTGGCTAATTTTAAACATTCTGACGGGGGAGGGGGACCAGCAGGAAAGGGAGATGGAGAGAATCTCTCAAGCAGAGAACTTATTCAACAAAAACATGCATAAAATGAACCAGCAATTCCACCACTAAAAAAGAGGGCAGGGATGTTCATAGCAGTACTTTTCATAAAAGCCTCAAAGTGAAAATATCCCAAACATCTGCCCAACATTAAAACTGATAAATTATAGATCAGCGATGGACAGAATACTGCACAGTTGTGTTAAAAAAAAAATGCTACAGGTAACAACATGAATGACTCTCGCAACAGCAACAAAAAAGTATTATATAAAGTTCAAAAACAAATTAATTTATGGTGTTAGAAATCAGAATTGTGGTTATTACTAGGGAAGACAGAGAGATTTATGATTGAGTATAAGAGTATGAAGGGGCTTCTGGAGTGCCAGTAAAGATGTATTTCTTGAACAGGGTGATGGATTCATGGTCATACTCACTTTGCAACAATTCATCCAACTACACTTTCTGTATATGTAAGTCAATAAAAAGTTTTAACATTTCATGAATCTATGTCTCCAGCCTTGTTCACAAACTCATACCTCACGTCTTCTAATGCTGTGTTCACTTGTACTTTGACTCAAATAAAGCCTCAAAATCTCACAGTTAACACAGTCAAAATCAAAATCATTACCCTTATTGTTATGAGTTGAGTTCTGTTCCCCTTAATACACTGAAGCCCTTAATTCTGAGTACCTGTGAATGTGACTTTTGGAACCAAGGTTCCAAAGACCTTGGAAATACGGTCGTTGCATGTACTTAAAATGTAAGTTAAGATAAGGTAATATGGGGGGGCTTAATCCAATGTGACTGCTATCTTTATACAAAAAGGAAAATGCCATGATACTGAGCCAACACAGGCACCCTCACAATGCCCTTTATACAAATGTAAGTTAAGATAAGGTCATATGAGGGGGGGGGACTTAATCCAAATGTGACTGCTATCTTTATACAAAAAGGAAAATGCCATGAACTGAGCCACCCAGGCACCCTCACAATGCCAGGACAACAATGGAAGAGACCGTAGTAATGAAATCCATGGAAAGCTAAAGACTGATGGCCACCATCAGAAGCTAGGATGAGACAAGAGGTCTACCCAGAGTCTCAGAGGAAATGTAGTCCTCCTAACACCTTGATTTCAGACTTTTCAGGCTCCAAAACTGTGAGAGAATAAATTTCTGTTGTAAGATAACCAGTTTGTGATATTCTCTTGTAGAAGCCCTAGAAAACTAATATACCCTTCCACATAATATCTTAATTCTTACCTCAACCTCCCTTTCAGCAATATTTACACTATTCTCCCATCTGTCTAATATGTAAGCTCCAAATGTTCTCCTCATATACTGGCATCATCAAGAGATATTATTTTGCCTTTTACCTATTGTTTTTAGACTTTTCCCTTTCATTTCTACCACTGCCATCCTAATTCAGGCCTTAATAACTCTAAAACTAGACTATCCCACTTATGATAAATATTGCTTATATTCTCAAAAGTTCAAAAACTATTGCTTAAATACTACTTTCCTGTGTTATTTGTTCTGTTCTCAAACTTTCAGTAACACTCTATTACATCCATATTCAAAAGGTACTCGGCATTCTGGCTCTATTCTACTTTCTTCAATACATAAATACAATTGGTCCCTGATAACATTTTTTTTTAAAACATTTTGTTTATTTGAAAGTGAGAGAGCACAAGCAGGGAGTGTGGCAGAGGAAGAGAGAGAAGCAGACTCCCCACCAAGCCAGGAGCCCAAAGTGGGGTTGATCCCAAAACCCTAAGATCATGAACTGAGTCAAAGGCAGACACAACCAACTGAGCCACCCAGGCACCCTCACATTTTATTCTTTATCAGTGAGTTTTTCTCCGTACCTAGAATAATTCTGGTAGACACAGTGGTCAATTAAATACTAAGCATCAATACAAACTTATTACTACCTCCACATGATTGTATTTTACAAGTTCATGTTATGCCAACTCATGCTTTCAAATACTGACCCATTATTTTATTCATTTTTAGTTGATATCTTATTCCATTTTTGTCCCAAAAGTTCTATGAATACCCTACCCTCATTTATTCTCAAAATATATCGCTTATACCATAAAGATCCAAGCCTTGCCACAACCTCCCTTTCTTATGACCTTGACACGTCTCTGTATCTTCACCCACCTTTTTATTGTCCCCTAGCTAGTAGAAAGAAGAGCTGCTCATCATTTCTAAGGCTACCCTCTCTCATCTGTGTTCTTAATCTTTCTACTTTCTGTTCCTGGACCTTATCATTATCAATGTGCTTCTCCCACTGTCCCTCACCCCTTGCCCCACCAAAGACAGACAAATATCATCATAAAAACTAAAAAATATTTTAAGACAAATAAAGAAAACAATCCCATTTATAATTGCTTCAAAAAAAAAATAAAATACCTCGGAATAAACTCAATCAAAGAGATGAAAGACCTGTGCTCTGAAAACTATAATACATTGATGAAAGTGAAGATAACACAAAACACATGAAGTTACACCATGCTCAGATTGAAAAAAATCAGTATTATTAAAAGGTCCATACTACCCAAAGCAACCTACAGTTTCAATGCAATCTCTGTTAAAACAAACAAACAAACAAAAAGTTTTTCATAGAACTAGAACAAATAATCTTGAAACTTGCAAGCAACCATGAAAGACACTGAATAGCCAAAGCAATCTTAAAAAGAACAAAGCTTGAGGTATTGCAATCTCAGTTTTCAAGACATACTACAAAGCTGTATTAATTTAAAAAGTATAGTACTGGCACAAAAACGGACATATAGGTCAACAGAAAAGGATAAAGAGCCCCAAAACAGACCCACACTTATAAGGTCATTAATCTCTGACAAAGGAGGCAAGAATATATGATGGGGGGGGGGGGGAGTCTCTTCAGTAAAGGCTATTGAGAAAATAAGACACCTACATGCAAAAAAATGAAATTGGACCACTTTCTTACAACATACACAAAAATAAAATGGATTAAAGACCTAAATGTGAAACCTGAAACCATACAACTCCTTAACAGACAAAAGCAGTAATCTATTGGACACTGGCCTTCAACGTTTTTCTAGATATGTCTCCTCAGACAAAGGAAACAAAGCAAAATAAATGTAAGGACAACACCCAAATAAGAAACTTTTGCATAGCTAAGGAAACTAACAGAACAAAAAGACTACATACTACATGGCAGCAGATATCTATAAATGATGTATCTTGTAAGAGGTTACTATTCAAAATATGTAAAGAAATTCCACAACTCAAGACCAAAACAATCCAATTAAAAATGGGCAGACAACTTGAACATACATATCTTCTGAAGAAGATATAGAGGGGACAACAGACACATGAAAAGATGCTCAACATCACTAATCATCAGGGAAATGTAAATCAAAATGACAATAAAATGTATCTCCTTACATATGTCAGAATGGCTAGTATCAAAAAGACAAGATATAACAAGTGCTGGCAAGAATGCAGAGAAAAGGGAACTATATAGTGTACTGTTGGTGGGAATGTAAACTGGTGAAACCTCTTGTGGGAAACAGTACAGAGGTTCCTCAAAAACTTAAAAATAGAAATACCATTATTCAGTAATACCACTACTGGGTACTTACCCAAAGAAAAAAAACCCCATTAATTTAAAAAGATATATGCACCTCTATGTTTACTGCAATATATCTACTAGTCATGCAAGCAACCTGAGTGTTCATCAGTAAATGAATGGATAAAGAAGGTGTGGTATACACATATACTTTCTCTCTCTCTTTCTCTCAACAATGGAATATTACTCAGCCATAAGAAGAATGAGATCTGGCCATTTGTGATGACATGGATGGACCTACAGGGTACTATGCTAAGTAAAATATGTCAGACAAAGAAATAAGTACATGATTCCACTTATACACAGAATCTAAAAAACAAATGTAGAAACAAACAGAATCACAAATACAGAGAACAAACTGGTGGCTGTTAGACATTAAGGGGCTGGAGGGAAGGGTAAAACAGGTGAAGGGGATAAGAGGTACAAACTTATATTTATAAAAGAAGTAAGTCATAGGGATAAGTATAGCATGGAAAATAAAAATGTCAATAATATAATAACAACATCGCATGGTGACAAATGGTAACTATACTTATTGTAGTAAGCATAGTCTACTGTATGGAACTGTCAAGTTATTACATTGTACATCTGAAACTAACAGAACACCATATGTCAACTACACATCATTTCTTTTAAAAAAACTTTTAGGGGCACCTGGGTGGCTCAGCTGTTTAAGCCACTGCCTTCAGCTCAGGTCATGATCCTGGAGCCCCGGTATGGAGTCCCACATCAGGCTCCTAGTTCCGTGGGGAGTCTGCTTCTCCCTTTGACCTTCTCCCCTCTCATGCTCTCTCTCTCTCACTCTCGCTCTCTCAAATAAATAAAACTAAAAAAAAAAAAAAAAAAACCTTGAAAATAAAAAAAAACTTTTAACTTTTTGTAATAACACCATTAGAAAGTATATTACCCCATGCTATGATAACAATATCCAGTTTCTAAGAACAGTCATGCCAGTCTAAGAAGCAAACTAGAACATTCAGTGTCTCAAGAAGCAAAAAGCAATGACCTTGACAGTCGACCCCTTGACATTATCTTGGCTATAGTTCTGGATATTGTTCTAGATGCTTAGCCTCCTCTGGATCTTAATTTTCATACCTGAACCACTTTGATATCCTTCAAAAAATTTCCTTTTAATGGAAGTTAAATTTCTAATGTTTGTAATTCAGAGCACTGACTGATGTCTTAGTCAACTCAGGCTGCTGTAAGAAAATAACCCTAAACTAGGTAACTTAAACAGCAAACACTTCTCATAGTTCATTGGATAGGAAGTCCAAGATAGGGTGCTAGCATGGTTAGTTCTGGTGAGAACTCTCTTCCTGGCTTATAGACAGCTGACTGCTTACTGTATCCACAACACGATGTAGACAGGAAACTCTGATGTCTCTTCCTCTGCTTATATGGCCACTAATCTCCTCATGGGGCTTTAACCTCAAGAACCTCACCTAAATCTAATTACCTCCCAAAGAACCCTTCCTAAGAACAACACTTCAGGAGTTAGGGCTTCAATGTAACAATTTTGGTATGACAAACATTTAGCCCTTAACAACTGACATATTATTCTTCCCCTTCAAAATTACTTTCTCTTTTCCATCTTTCCCCAGAGCAGACCCTACCCCACTAGTTCTTAACTACCCCCTCATTTGTTAATTTTTTGGAATTTGACTTCTAATCACTTTTACTAAATTACTCAGTCATCTATGCACTCCTCAAAACTACTAAATATATTGGTCTATTTATCAGGTAAGTTTTTTTTTCCTGTTATCCTCCCATCTTCTTAGGCACCACAATCTTGGAAAAACATTCCCAGTCCCCTATTCACTTCCCATTCCTCTTCTTCCTTCTCTTCTCCCTCCCTCTCTCCTCCCCCTCTGCCACCTCTCTCTCTCAAACAATTCATCTATTCCAAATACCTCAATCCTGATCATTCCCAATTCCACATACCAACCCCATCATCTTTTTTTTTTTTAATTTCTTTCCATAACCCAACTACAGCTCTAAACTATATTCCTGAGGCACAATTTAAATGCCTCCAAAAAAGTTAAGGAATGAAAATTAATCAATCCTTTTACCATCCTTTTCTAACCATTCAAAAGATAAGCATTAAGTACATATCTAACTCTTCCTTCTTCACCCACTATGATATCTAAACACCAGGTAATCTACTCCGATCCATCTCTCCATTCAAGCCTTTTGCCAAATTGTCATGTCTCCACAACCTGTCTTCTATGGACAGTTACAGTGGTTTTCCCATTGTAATGTCTCTCATACCTCCAATAATACCTTGTACATTGCTGTCATAGCTCTACAATATCCTCAAATCATGGAAAGACTCAGTGGTTGCTTGCTTTCAAAAGCTCCTCACTGCCTACCATACAAAGTCTACTCTCCTCAGCATCAGCAAAGAATTTAAAAATTCATGACTTCTCTACAAAAGGTTCATGCTTGAACCACTTGGGAACACTCCTTCCAGAGAGCTCTCAGTCCAGTGATTTTTTTTTTTCAGCCTGGAATGCCCTTTTTCTTTGACTTTTCCTTGCAAATAGAAAACTAAATTCCTTCAAGGTTCACCTACAGAACTAGATCTTTTATTAAGTCTTCCTCCATTGCCAATAAAACTGTTCCTTCTATAATCCCACAACACTTTTTATATTTATAAGACAATTCATCTTCCCTTGCATTATTGTTAGTTGTACTTACAAAGCACTTTATTGGAGTTTAATAAAGATTTCATTTAATTTTCACAGCAACTCTGTAAATGAAGCATTCAGCCAACTTTTTAGGGAATGAAACAGGCAGAGAGGCTAAGTAACTGATTTAATACATACTCATGCATGTGTGTGTATACATGTGAGCACACACACACTCACATTCTAATTCCAAATTTCCTAACAATTACGTTTTATATTTATTAAGAAAGAGTCCAAGGCCCCTCACATACATAGTCCTTTCTGTGTAACAGATGCTTTGTGCTTTAATACTCTTTTCCCTGTTTGAAATAACCCTGTTTTACTTGTCCTAACTTAATCCATTCTTGAAGACAGAGCTCAGAAGTTTTTCATTTCCCTTATTAGCTTTCCTTGACTCTTCCAGGCCTTATTGATCTTTTTTAAGGATGTATCATACCGCTTCCAATGTTCTTACAAATATCTTTGTATTTTAGCATGCAGCTACTCTTACTAGTGGGTTTATAAACTTGGCACAAACCACCTCTTATTTCACTGAGGTATCCTCTAAACTACCTAGCAGTTGGTTGGTGCTGTACTACCTATTTTTTCATTGATGCTCAATAGTCCCCTCATCTATCCCCTGCTCTAATTCTTAGGTCCTTTATTTCTTGCACTACAGGTTTGGATCCTGTTATGGCTAAACATTATATTTTAGCAGTAAATATTACTCAACCCACTCCTGAAATTTAAAGTTCACAGGTCTGGTGCGCCTGGGTGGCTCAGGTGTTAAGCACCTGCCTTCCACTCAGGTCATGATCCTGGAGTTCCCAGATGGAGCCGCACTGGACTTCCTGCTCAGCACTAAGCCTGCTTCTCCCTCTCTCACTCCTCCTGCTTATGTTTCCACTCTAGCTGTGTTTCTGTCACATAAATAAAATCTTAAAAAAAAAAGTTCACAGGTCAAGTAAGTATGTTAATCATCTGATGGAAGAAAAAACTAGCATGACTATTTTAGATGACTGTAGAGGGCAGCAAAGCAACAGTAGTATCGCCAAAGATACGTATTTTTCTTAAGCAATTTCAGATTTGTATTTATATTTTAACAGATGTTAAGATTAAAGCTTTTCGAAGGCAAGACATATTTTTGCATGCTCTAAACAAATTTCACCAACTACTTATGTACTTAAACATTTTCACTATCAGTTATAAATATAACAAAACTGTGTCAATGTCCAGATCCTTTTATATACAATATGGAAAAATAAGTTTGATGAACAATGCATGGCTTCAAAATAGCCACCACAACTGTTAACTCTTATGAATCTACAAGTTGAAATGTTTTTTCATTAAAAAGTGTAAAATAATTTATTTTAAATACAGAAAAGAATGTCAATAGTCTGAACATTTTATTTCTTGCTAAGGAGAGATGTCATCATTAGTATTATTAATTCTAGCCTTGATATGCCTCTTGTTAATCAAAATCAGTCAGGAAACAATAGGCACTGGTACCAGCTTTAAAAGAAAAAATAAAGTTCTGACAATGCACTAGCGAACAAGAGAAGGTAACAACTTGAAAGAGAACAGGAGCTCCTACCCTTACTCTTTAATATTAAAGTTCATTCTGGTTTTAATATGAATTGGCCAAAGCTGTCACATAAAGTAATCATATGTTTATAATTATATGTATAATCATATATTTACAATGCTTATAAGAATGGTGAAACTACTATTAAAGTTGATACAACTGCATTACTTATACATGTTACTCAAGGCTTTGCAGTAATTTTTTTTAATCTCTTTTAAGTTTAACAAGCAGAAATCAGAGATTTAGAGCAGCTGCTAGAGCCATTAACACATGCAGACTCATGGTTTAGTGAAAATGTTATGATGTTCTAGCCCTGTGCCCTTAAAGAGAAGGCACTAAGTACCTTCTCCCATTTGAATCTCTTCAATAAAAAATAGAGAAGCTTTTTTAAACCTCTGCATTTAAAATAAAGGAACCAGGGTATCTTTACGCAGATTTAAATACTAGACAGTTTAATGGTATGACTTAGTCAATATTAAATTGAACTTAGAGCCATGAATGACTATCTCTAATCTAAATCAAATTAGAAGGGAATTTGGACTTCATAATGACAGGACATTTGTGAAATGAATCTTAACCTAGCTCGCAATAGCTATGACTAAATTAGAAATCATATTAATAAATTTCAAAAACAGTGGCCTAACATAGTTTAGTAATGACAATAATGTCTATCATGGATAACAGATATAGTCATTACAAAAAAATGGTCTTGTCACAGTTTAGCAATACTAATGTTTCATTAATATTTTTTGTCTTTCCTCTAAATTGAAGCCATTAGAAGAATCAAGTCCACCATTAAATTTATACAATGTTCTCAACACTGCATTGGAGTTCTCACTGTATGCACCTATTTTTATAATTGCCTCTTGCTGTTTTCATGTCCTTCCCAATAACAGCACTGACATATTTCCATTACAAAACAACTGGCTATCTTAAATTTACCTAATTTATTTCAAAAATTCAAACCCAGAATGAGATGTGTTATACATAAAGTGAGGTATGTCACACAGAAGCTGCTTAAACTACATTATGTCCTGGGATAAATAATACACAACTGATTTTGCAATACCAAAAGAAGAAAAGACTGCATTCCTCCTAGAAGGTCAATTTTGCAAACATCTCAGATTCAAAATGGGTAAGGCAATGGAGAACAAAAAGAACTAAGGAAAGCAAAAGGAATTTTTTGAAAAAAGAAAAACCAATGAAGAACTACCTCATCAAGCAACATCTTTTATATTCCCTCATCATGGAAGGTAGGAATAGGAATGTCAAAATAGGAATAATATCAATATACAAATCTCTCTAAGGATATATATTTTTAGTGTATTCTGTAAAATATAGTTTCTACAGCATAATAGGTATTACACAGAAATGAATGCTTAATTAATTTGTAAAATAGGACATCTTGTGGAAGAATTTCTTAGACTATTAAGTAACGCACAGAGTGACTTTACATAGGGGGTTATATGGTTAGTCTTTCCCATTCCCAGGTCTATTTCATCATTGTACTTTCTCTCAGAAACATATCTTCTGAGACTTAAGTTCCACAGAAACACTTTGGCAAACACTGCCCTCAACCTGAAAACATGGAGAAAAAAGAAAAAAAAAAAAAAGAAGAAAAAAAAAAAAAGAATAGAATGTGAATGCTTTTCCCCTCTAATGACCGCATATCACATTATTAAACACAGAAGAGTGTAAGGAACCAGAGACTAAAGAATAAAAGATATCTAGGATCAGATAAGAAATAAAATCAAGTTCAGAAAAGTTTCATAGTTACTTAATATAGTTCTATCTCTATTATTTTATTTCAACATGAAAGATGAAATCATAAACCAAGTATTCTCTTGATGCCATTTACAGTATAGCAAATTTGGTCAGTTTCATAAACAGGAAAAAAAGCAAACATTAAAATCTAGATAGTTTGAAAAATACTCTGTGTTTATTCTGTGATAGGTGTCATGATACATACAATGAAGCCTGAGGCAAGATCTTTACTGCAAAGAGCACATGTCACTAAACAACTTATAATTAAATACTATATAACAAAATAAAAACTGACTACAAAGAATTTGCTCACTTTAGGCAAGAAGTGGTAAGAGATGGCTTCACAGAGAAAATCAACCTTAAACCAGGTACTTCATACTTCAGAATTTGAGTAGGTAGGCAGGAAGGGAAATGTCACTCTAGGCCTAGTAAGTAAGGACCAAAGAAGAGCACAATCTACTTCAGAGACATGTACAATTCAGACCTGCACTGACCAATAATGGCAGCCTCCAGCCACAACTGACTACTGAGCACATGAACTATAGCTAGTTTAAATAACGACTGGTAAATGAAAAATACACACCAAATTTCAGAGACTTACTAGGAAAGAAAATATAAAATATCTCAGATTTTTAGTATCAAATTGCATGATGAAGCGATATTTTGGTTACATTGTGTTAAATAAAGTATATTAAGGTTAATTTCACCTGTTCCTTTTGTTATTTTTAATGTGGTATCCGGATAACTTAAAATTTTGTATATGGCTCACATTATATTTCTGTTGGACAGTGCTGGATTAGATTAAATTTGATTTTGCTGTAGAACTCTTGAAATAAAGAAATTTTAGTGCCTACTACATGCCAAGCACTTCTGATACATTAATGAACGAAACAGTGGAATATATTCTTTCAGAAGAGGGACCACATCTGGTCAAATCATAAATTAGAATGTTGTAATAAACAGTACTCATTGAGGAAAGAATCATCTGAAAATACAAATTTTGAGAATCATCTCAAAATACAAATGCCCCAATCCCCAGGATCCATATCTACCCCTCTTGCAAAAACTATCAATCCAGGAAGTCCATGGTGGGACCTAGGATGTTGTTTCAAAAACATTAACTAGTAACTAAGATATAAACGCACCTGCACACCTTACTTCTGCTGACCCCATCCAGCTGAGAACAGTGATTTATAGCCCCCTCCACCTTTATTTCTTCTCAATACTCCTAGGCTGAGAGCCTAAAAAGCTTCCACTCAGTGCAAAGCCAACCTATTTAAAATAATAACTTTGATTCTTTTTAACCATTAAAGTTAAAGAAAATCAAAAATTTTAAGACTTTCCTATCTATGGAGCCACATGTATAATTTACTATCTTACACCTAAAAAATAATCATCTGATGTACTGGAAAGCATACTGCCAACTCTTAGCAATTTAATCTAGTTATGAACTGGCATATTTTCACACATGCCTCAAATTCCAGTTTAAGAATATCTACTCACAATGCAACAGGTAGTTTTTTCCTACTCATCTTAATTAGCAGATGACTGCTAGGGAATTGCAAGAAACACAACCTCCCTGAATGCTATATTAAAGAGAATATGCAAAATTCAGATTAAGTCCGCAGTACAACATCCTTTCTAAAATAACTACAGTGCTTGCAAAATGGCTGCACCTAAACTCGGTAAGGGGCACCTCTCACTAAAATTTTAAATTAATGATCTATGGTATAATAAGTGAGTCACTTAGGAAAAAACAAAGGTCATCCTTGAAAAAGATTCATAAAAAATTTTTATTTAAGTAAATGATTAAATGTGTCAGAATCTATTATAAAAATAGAAATCTAATGTTTTATAAAATTCAGAAAAAGATACAGATTCAAGACTAAATAATTTTAGATAAAAATACAAGAGGTAATCAAAAGTATGACATTTATGGTACTCAGATTTAGATCTGAATGTGTGGCACATAAAATTATTTTTAGTAGTCATTCCATTACTAATTTAAGGATAATCTGGATTTATCCTAATTGTGTAACATTAACAGCCATTACTAATTAAATGTCACATCTTGCACAAACTAGTCTGTTTTTATTATGAATTGTTATGAGCACCTTAATAGATTATAGAATATGCTACAAAAATGTTATTTACTATCTAATTTTAAAGGTGCAAATTACAAAATGTTAAAATACTCTATTTTTTTTAAGATTTTATTTATTTATTTGACAGAGAGAAACACAGCTAAAGAGGGAACACAAGCAGGGTGAGTGGGAGAGGGAGAAGCATGTTTCCTGCCGAGCAGGGAGCCTGACTGATGTAGGGCTCGATTCCAGGACCCTGGGATCATGACCCAAGCCAAAGGCAGACGTTTAAAGACTGAGCCACCCAGGCACCCCAAAATACTCTATTTTTTAACAAGGGTATCCCATCCAGCTTCTTTTCAATAATTTTCAAATAATAGACAAAAGAGCGTAAGTTTTACTAAACTATACTGATGCAAAATGTGTATCACAGTTGCTGAATCACTAAATTAAACATATATAAATATATGGAAGCATAGGTGAAATAAAAAGGGTAAATACATACATGCACACACAAAAAAAATAACTGCCCAGCTTTTTTCCAATTTCTATTTCTGATGATGTAGCTAAATGTAAGAATGGAAGATCTGGGTCTTTTTGTTTGCTTCTAAATTTGGTTCACTTTTCAATTATATCTGTTTAGGATGCAGAAAGAAAGACTTATACAGGCAGTATGTATTATAGGCCCCAATCTGATACTATCAGTAACTTGATAAGGTAAACTTAATTGTGACACTTCTCTCCAACTCTACATTTTCAATATAAACACTAACATTCCAAGAAACTTTATGGAACTGCCAAATCTTAAAATGCATTCTACATCATCAAGGGAAGATTCAACTTGTTAATTTCACTGATCCTAAAATTCTGAAAACTGGTCTTCTGAATATTTATCTGAAATAAATCTAACAAATATTTGAAGAACACTGCATTACATACTCAAAATAAAGATATAAAGTGCAAACAAAGTAAGTCAATTACCTTGAAAACCCAACTATTTAAGACATCAGGGTAGAATTTAAGAATGACAAATACCAGGCAGGTTAGTTTATAAGGTATAATCTAATAAATGCTAACATATGAATGCTTACTATATTCTATGCACCCTAAGTGTTTTATTTTATTCTTTGATTTAATCTTCTCAACAACTCTAGAGGCAAGGTGATAACATCTTTTTTTTTTTTTTTAAGATGAAAAAACTTAAGTTTACTGAGGTTAAACAGCTTGCCAAGGATTCAAAAAGCTAATAAGTGGCAGCCTTTTATCAGAATCAAACTGCCTATTTAGTATCTAAACCATAAAGAGCAGAAATAGGGAAAGCACACTTGTACCACCTACCACAATGCCTACTCTAACAAGATCTGACTCAACTGATTTTTTAATACGCTTAAAGATTTATTTGTTTGTTTGAGAGGAGGGGGCAGAGGGAGAGGGAATAAAGTCAACTCCACTAGGGGAAGAGCTTGATGGGGTTTGATCCCAGGACCCTGAGATCATGACCTGAGCTGAAATCAAGAGTCGAATGCTCAACCAACTGAGCCTCCCAGGTGCCCCTCAACTGATTTTTTAAAATGTAATTCTTGGGGCACATTTCATATATCTTTACCCAATGGGTTAAGTATCCTTCTTCTGGGCAACCCCACAGTACCTTGTGCAGATCTCTATCATAAACACTGGGCTGTCCTATGAGCAACTATTTCCTTCATGTCTGTCATCACAATGCTGTAAGTTCCTTGAAGCCAGGACTCTACCTTACTTATATTTTATGACCCCAAATGCCTAACAAGAGCTGAAATACAAAAAATACTATAAGTGCTATTAACGGTTCAATATAACAGATCTTTTTTATCACCTTCTAACATCCATCTTCAGGTAAAACCTTTATGAAAATGGAAAGTCACAGAATCCTAAATTCAAAAAGGAAGTGACAAAAGTCAAGAAGTCTTTACCTTCTCCTTCCTTGATACCATATCCCTGCTAGTATTCTCTACCTTTCAAGAAAAATGGTGAAAGGAAAATGAGAAAATCTAATCACCCATGAATTATTATTGCCATCATAAAGAAATATGGCTGAAACTAATGTAACATTGTGTGTTAACTCTACTTCAATTTTTTTTCTACTTCAATTTTTAAAAAAAGAAATATGGAATTCCCAAATCATGAGCTTTAAATAAATGAGACTTATGAAGTCACATGGTATTATAAATCTAGTCCCCTTGACCTTTATTTATTCCTAGGACTTTCTTAGGCTTAGAAAACAAAAAGCAAAAAGCCTGACAGTTTGTAAACATTTTAAGAGTTCAGTTCTTCAAATAAGACAGTGTACACCCTCAAAACAACATACATGATGTCATTTCTTACAGCTTTCAGAATATCAAGTTACCAGTTGCAAGAGTTTTCCTTTTTTTTAAAAGCAAATGAACATGATATAAAAATTACCTTGCATTAATAGATGATACTGCAGGTGTTAAACAAAGTTGAGGTTGTGCTAAATTTGCATAAGCAGTATATCAAAAATAGCAACAAAAAGAAAAAATATCCATATATGTTGAACAAGTATTCTGATTAACAAATTATCAGATAATCATCTCTTTAAAGCCTAAAAATCTTTTCAACTCTAAAACTGACTACTCAAACAACAGTACACACAAAATCTTGTCAGTAGTACCATGAATGTTACATCAACAAACAAGTTACATGAAGAAAATTCTACTTCCATGCTTAATAAGCATCCGTAAGTCAAGACAACTGTGCCCTACTCAAAGACTGTCTAAAACAGAAAGAGGTTGATGGAAAAAAAATTGTCATAAGAGTTCACAAATCAGGGTGTTATTAACACTATAAGCCAGAAAAGGAAGCTCTTTAAAAGAACGGTGCACACAGTAACACAAAGTTAGTGCCTGTCTCTACAACTGCAAGCAGAATTGACTCTAAAAACTTCAATCTAAATCACAGTTCATTTGCCTATATTACTTGAATTTTTAGGAACTAAAATAAAAATATCAAGCTCCTCCAATAAAAGAGGTTAAAAAACAAACAAAAAAAACCACAATCACACAACTCTTTTCTTCTTCCACATGAAAACCAATGCATTCCTTCAACACTTCACTTGTACAAGCACTATGAAATTATTACTCAAATTCTATATCCTTGAATATCTGCACATACCACTAGTTTCAGCCTCCTATAAGGCTTTGCCCAGCCAGGTAAGCCTTTAGTAAAGATACAACTAATATACATTCGGTCCTTAACACAAGTCTAAATCAGGCTAGTTAACTGTTAACACCCCCTCCAACTTTTCTCCCACACAACTGTAATCCACAATCCTCCCTAATGGAAAAGAACAGTACACAGATTCAACCTAAAATCTTGCATCAGTTTAAGAGGTAACAGCATTAACAATTGTGTGTGGAACCAAACAGCTGGGGAGTGGAGCTACAGAAACTGTGTAGATTAGATAACAAGCCATTTATCAGTCTATACTCTGTAAATCACGAACTTTCATTACAATGCTTGAGACGTGGTGGCGAACTGGTAGAGGAGATTCTCAGCCTATAAGGGGCACTCAATCTCTTGAAAACTGCCTCCCTCATAACCAACAACCCTGACACACCTCCTGGAACAGGATGCTTCCTTCTAAATCACAGCATCCCAGATATCTGCACACATCTCTCCTTTTAATAAATACTGATAAAACTTCTGGTTTCATTTACGATTTCATTAAACACAGATCCAATAAAAATGTCTTGGGTAAACCAATCTTTACGCAAGCGTTAAGTTTTTGCTTCTCCATCTTCCTCACTAAGTATGACTCTTAGAAATGAATAACTTCCTGAAGTATTTCAGTATTTCCAAAAGACAGAACTAATCCCCAAAGACTGGTGACCTTACTTTCCCAAATCACCGCCTTCCATTAATGATAACTTATGTCCATCTCTCTTGCGTGAGAGATATCTTTTTATACAATCCTTAACAAGTGGACTTCTAGTCTCCGATACCTAGAACAGAATTTACAAAGAGATGAACTCCCAAATGTGACAGGAAAACTGTAACATAAAACGAGGGAAAAAATAGAAGGGGAAGAGGCATAGGGTTTGTTTTGATCAGAACAGCCGCCGGAGCACAGTGGATGCCATCGGGTATTTAACAGATAAATCGAAGCCCCGAGGATAAACAGGGTTCGCTAAAATAAACACGGACAGTGTGAGAGACTTCCCACAAACTGGAAGGCAGCGATGGGCTCCATGCAAGGCGACTCAGAGGCTGCCAGGGCAGAACCCGGCCAGACGATCGTAGAAAATTGACTGTAGGGGATACGGCAGGGTGGGCTAACACGGTGCCTTCTCCAGGGTGGAAGGCGATGAGGGGTTCAAAGGTTTCATCCCGTCGGGCTCTAGTCCCTAAAGGCATCCGGGCTCAGAGCTTAAGTTTCACCGAGGGAAAAAGGAGGCAGCAAACGTGCAGCACGCCACCTTCGCCCCAACTCCGGAGTCCGCGCTCTTGGCTACCTCCGCGAAAGAGCGAGGAGGTAACGGTCCCCGGAGCAAACACAGAGAAGCTCCCGGCGCACTCAGCACTCGGCGTGGGGCAACAGCGCGGCGAGCGGGGGAGGGGAGGGGGCGGCCGGCGGTACACTGGCCGGCCCGGGCCCTTCCCCGGCCTCGCCCCGGGCGCGGCGAAAAAGTTTCCAGCCAAAGTCCGCGGCACTCGCTCGCGCAGCCAACCGCCAAGCACAACTGCCTCGCCGCCGCGGAGAGCGGCCAGTGCCCGCAGGCCGCCGCGCCGGGACCCTCGGTCGCGCCTCCCTCAGCCCGCGCCGGCCGCCGAGGTTCACCTACCACAGAGCCGGGAGAAGAGCAGCAGCGGAAAGAGCAGCAGCAGTAGCGGTGGTGGCGTCGGGGGCGGCAGCAGGAGTCCGGCCCCGGGGGGAGAAGCGGAGGAAAGTTGTGCTTTGCCGCCTCCGGGACACGGTGGGGCCGGCCCCGGGGTCCGCGCCATCCCCCACCCTCCCCCCGGCCCGCTCGCCCGCCCCCTCCCTGGCTCCCCGGGTCCCGGCGCCTTAGACTCTGGGCGGCGGCAACAGCGGCTGCGGCGCGGCGGCGGCGGCGGCGGAAGGTCCGGCGCGCGGGTCCCCAACTCCCAGTTCTTGAGCCGTCGCCGCCGACTGACAGCCCAGCGCTCACGGTTCCCTCCGCTCCGCCGTCGCCGACGCCACTGCCGAGGCTGAGGCGGGAGCCGCCCGCCACCGCCGCCGCCGCCGCCGCCACTCCCCTCCCCCAGGCACCCGCCCGCCTCGAACTCCTGGGAACTCGGAACGCACCACCCCGCCCCGTGCGGGAGGGGGAGAGGAAGCCGACCCTCAGAACCGGCGCTGGGACTCGCTCTCCCTCCCCGCACAACTCCAGCTCCAGTCTGAACGTCGACTGCAGGCAGAGTCCCGTCCCACCCCGCCCTCCTACACAAGCTCCTCCCCCTTCAAAAAAAAAAGAATCTCTTCTCTCCACTTTGATAACGGGTTTCTCTCAAAACAGGGCTTTCAAGAGGACTGGAAAATCTGGAATAGGTTAGCAGGCCCCGCCTACGAACGAGGCCCCTCGTTCCTGCCTCGTCCCCGCCTCGTTTCCCCCTTCCCAGCGTTTCCAATGGTCTAGCCCACTCCGCCCCTCGCGGGTCCACCGCGGCCCCGGCGCGGACGGAGGCGGAGGGCGGTGGGACTATCGTGCTGGCTGCTCGCTTTACCCGGGCCGCGCTCTCCCTCTGGCGGGGAGCCGGGACCGGAGGGGGGCCGGGTGAGGAGGGGAAGGCAGGATGGGGCTGCCCTTCCGTTGCCCACGCTAAAGGTCTCTGTCTAAGAGGCTGAACGTAGCCTGCAGAACTAGTCATCTTCCTCCTCGCCGGGCACGCTGGGGGCTGAAAGGAAAGACTTTCTCCTTCCTGCTTCCCGGGACAGCGGCGCTCTCGGAATCTCTCCCTTCTTTCCAGCTCCACTTCCCCCAGCCCTCCGAAGCTTGTTTGCATAAGGCGTTTTTCTTGCTCATTCTTTTGGGAGGGCGGCTTGGTGGAAGGGTCAGCGGAACCGCACGAGAAGAGGGGCCCCAGAAGGCTTGCTTTGTCGCTCTTGCTTCTCCGGCCGCCGAGCTGTCCGCTATCCTCGCCAGGCAACTGGCAACAGGAGGCCATGGATTTCCCCCATCGGAGCGCCTAGAGCGCGGTGGTGCTTTTCTTTTGTTTTGCTTTATTTGCATGTTCGCACGTGTAATTTTATTTTCATTGCCTGTTTTCCCCTGAACTGATCGCGGTAAAGCGACCTCGGGAAGTGTTAAGCGTTTGCCCATTAGAGGTCTGGGATTCCCCCACGACCCTTCCTCACCCCAGGTGGCTACGCGCCCTACCCTCCTCTTCCGTCCGCCACGCGCTGCCCTGGTGGCCTGACCTTGAAGTCACTGCCACTGGCAGTTCTGCAGGGGCAGAGGACAATTTGGACTGTCCCGGGGGCGACTGGTGGCAGAGAACACACGTCCTCAGTCCGGACACCATTGCTTTAATGTAGGTCTTGGCATCCCCACCAAAAGCCAGAAATGTGCTCTCAATAAGGAAAGTCGAACAAGAATTTAGCCGCCTGTCGCAGCTAAACTAATGCTTGCCTGCCTGCAAGATCACACCCCTTCCATCACTGCCCTCTCCCAACCCTCCACCCACTGCTTTACAGTGTTTTACTCACCTCCAAAGCTACACACCATTTTACCCCTGCCCACCGCTCTTTTTTCCTTTCTCAACTTCCGCCTGCCATCCTGTCTCCCAGAGGTCGGTTTAGTACCTTTCTTCCTCTGTCCCCTCTCTCTCTTTTTCTCTGTCTCTCTCTCTCATCCAGCCAGTTTTCTGCAGCCACTCCTTTCCATCGCCTATCCTCAGGATGCGCTTATGAATAAACCTTGTTCTGCATCTCTTCCAGAGATCCCCTGATGATGATCATAATTGACGAAATGTAGCTATTGTGACATTCCTCAGCTGTGCTGACACCACCATTTCCCTTGAGAAAATTTCTTTTCCTATTTTCTCATTCTCCAAACCTAATTTCACTGCTAAATTTAGATAAAGCCCACTGTGCAGCGACTAGCTAATTATCTGTTTAGATAGCACTTCACGTTGTTGAGAGCCAGTTAAACGTTAAACAACCAAAATTTTAATATCGTTAGCCAATTTTATTCCCCCGGGGCCTTCCAGTTTCCAGAAAAAGTAATTTAGCCAACGTTTGAAAAGGTGCCAAAGGCTTAATATCAGGGGCCACTGCAATTTCTACAGAGACCATGAGGGATTTGCAGGTTTAGTGCTTCTCAAAAGGATGATATGGAGCTTTAAAAAATACATTTCCTCCATATTTTGAGAAATTGGATTAGTGACATGCTATGATTATATTCTTCTCTGACCTAAAGTGAAGAGAGAGCATGAAAGAGGAGTATTTATAGATATTATAGAAGCATTAAAAGGGCACTATGCTGGTGTTTAATGTGCATACGTGCATTATGTTCTAGTATTAATCATTTGTGTTGATATAGCATCTTTGGCCAGAGATGTCAAAGCACAGGCTTACTTCCCATGGCTAAGTGGAGGAACCTAGGCAGAGAGGTTAATTGAAAATACTACAAGCCACGTGTGGTGGTTTTCCTGCCCAGACCCAAGTTCTCACCTTCCACTAGGCACCACTAACCTCTTAGATTCCTTTTAACTTTAAAAACAAATTTACTGGGGTGCCTGGGTGGCTCAGTTGGTTAAGTGACTGCCTTCGGCTCAGGTCATGATCCCGGAGACCTGTGATCGAGTCCCACATCGGGCTCCCTGTTCGGCGGGAAGCCTGCTTCTCCCTCTCTCACTCCCCCCGCTTGTGTTCCCTCTCTGGCTGTGTTTCTCTCTGTCAAATAAATAAAATCTTAAAAAAAAAAAAAAATTTACTGAAGTAACTCAAATTTCTACTTTCGAAGTGTCCAGTCTTAAATTACATTGTTCTCAAATGAAGACAAACTCACCCCAAGCCCTCCTGTTGGAAGTTATTACTAGCTACGGAATGAGATTTTATATGGTATAGTTCATTTTCTTTCAAGGGCCAGAATTACTAGTTGACTTAAAAAAACACAAAAACTAAAACAAAACTTTATCATGTGTTATATACCATTTTAGTTGTCTAACTTTATAGGTAAGTTCACCTTTACTGTTTAAGTGACAAACTGGTTCAGGAATAATTATAGCTAACTTACTAATATTTCTGACACCATTAAATCTAAAGTATGCATGTATTTTGCAAGAAGAAAATTATCTGAACAAAAGGCAACATGATCCTACTGCCAACAATGATTTCATGTTTTGGGTTAAAGGTACTGATGGAAAAAAAAAAGAGGGTACTGATGCTGTCCATCCAATCTTCTGCCTCAACGACTGTTGGCCAATTATCAAAGTTCATTAACTCTTAACCAAAAAGCAAAGGTTGACATCTTAACAAAGAAGTAATTATGTACAGTACTGGACATTTTACATTCACTCAAATAATCCAAATGGAAGATTTGAGACTATTGTTAGAATTTCATAGCTGACACTGAAACAAAGTATTTTATAGTGAAGGTGGGCCATTATGTATTCAGCTTATTCCCCTTACCATCAGCAAATTTTTTATAACCTGCTATGTGAAGAAGTATAGCTTTTCCTTCAGTGGAAGAGATGAGCAATGCTTTGTAGAATGTTTGAACTTGGTAATACATTTGATAATAAGTTGATGTCACTCTACTAGAATCACAGTCTTCTGAAGCAGAATTATGCAGATAGTTAAAATCAAACTGCAAACTCACAAAAAAGTCTCCCCACTGGCAAAATATTCACCAATGTCACATTTATCAAATACAACTATTTTCTACTGAAAAGATTCTCCCCTATATATTCATACTGATTTCTCCCTCATATTTCCTTTGGATCTTTGCTCAAGTTTCACTCTATCATTGAGGTCTTCTATCATCACCCCATATAAAGAGCTTCCCCACCCCCAATTCCTATCCCCCTTAACTTGCTTTATTTTCTTTTTTTTTCTTTTTTTTTTAGATTTTTTTTTTTAGATTT
>PITA01007457.1:38280-91475 GCA_004023965.1 Spilogale gracilis | reverse complement strand
ACTGAAGCAGAAGTTATAGGGCTAGCCAGCCTAAGATAAAGGCTAGATGAAGGGTTCACTAACATCCCAAGGTCCTGCAAAGTCTGCAAGAGCCAATGCAAGGCCAAGTCGGCAAAGGTAGACACTCTGGGGTCCTATTAGCCAAGGGAATACACATAGTTACACCAGCTCAGGCCACAGGGGCACCAGAAGCAGCAATATTAGGAGGAGGGCAGAGACTAGGAGGGGATGTATTACACTTTGGTGAGGGTTGACAGAAGCCAGCAAAGAAGAGCACACAGCCCAGCAGCCCTCTCCAGTGCCAGACGCCACCTTGGGGGAAGAGAAGCAGAGGGCACTTGAGAATGAATTTTGAATTGTCCAGATACCCAAAATGGTCTGAATTAGACCCAAGTGCTGCTTTAAATGAAAAGTGCTTTCATTTTCCATTGGAATACATTCTTTCACCATCTGTAGAAGTTACGACTACACAGTAAGACCATAACAGTTAAAGAGAATAATTTAATCTTTTATACATGCTATAGCGTCAATTTTGACTCTGCTGCATGGGGGGAGGGGCACTCTTGATTCCTGGGCCTTTGGGAGGCTCTACAAGTCCAGTGAGGGGCCTTCACTAAAAGTCCTTGGAGGACATTCAAGGCCCAAGGAGGGCCATGTAGATCAGATAAGGAAGGCAGAAGGAAATGGAAAGAGGATAAGCAGCACTCACCCATCTCTGACTGTATGTGATGGCAGTCCAACACCATCAATCTGCCTTTTGTGACCAGTTTGTTAGGTATGTTGGAGACACGGGTCTGCCACATGTGTAGGCAGCTCACCAGCATCACGTAGTTCTTAACAGGACAACCTCTCATGGACTCCAGCTTCTGAGGCCCCCAGGCTTGCAGGAACTGATGAATGTCTGTCATCCAGTGATGTTCGCTGCAGAATTCCTTCACTTCCCACAGCATGCCCTAGGCACAAACAAGGTGCTTAGGGCAGAAGTGGGTGGCTATGATGGGAATTAGTGAGCCTGACCCCCTCCTTAAACCTCTCTTCTCACCTCCAGCAAGGCCTGTTGCATAGTCAGTGCCTGCTGGATCCGAGGATTATTGTCCAGGTCCTCTTGCAGCTGCTTATAACTGGGGGGCAAGTACTGGCCCCGCAGTCGGTACCCACGGACCTCCAGGGCTTCAGTAATCGTATGAGACTTCCAGGGCCACACCAATCCTATATTCGGCCCACAGAAGATGTGCACAGCATCGCTGGGCTGGCCCTGGAGCTTAGGCATCATGAATTCCATGTTCGAATCTTCTTCTTCATCTTCTTCTAGTGGAGCACATGCCAATTGTCCATTGAGTGCCCTGCAGGGCCCCCATACAACCTCACTCTCTACCCGAGTGTATACATTACACATACATACACAACACACACACACACACACACACACACACACACACACACACACACTCCTTGCTCCTGAGTGAGTTCATACATACATCTATATCACAAACACAGACACATTGAGGGAATTTATTATTTAGGGTTCCGGTTCAGAAAACAGAATTTAGTTAGTATAAGCAGTAAGGGAATTATTATAGAATATTAAATGGTTTGCAAACAGAAGAACTGAAAAACACTCTAGGCTGAGCATCTATAGCTCTGTGCTGCCTGGCAAATTGGGAGGCCATGCCACACCAACTACAAAAATACACTACCTCTGTTATGATCTCCTCCAGCAGAATGGATGCCATAGGCACTGCCTCTCTCCCATTCTTACCTCAGTTCTGAACTGCAGTCCCATGCACATCTAAATCATGTACAACACCTCGCTGTGAGGCAGTCTGGGAAATGTAGTTCATAGAATTCCAGCCTCTCTAGAACAGAGGAGGAGGTGGCAAAGATGTTGAACTTGGCCGTCCTTAGTGTCTGTCTTAAGGAATATCCGTGAACTTGGCTTCCCCTTTAACTTCTTAGAAACTAGTTAATTCCCAGTTTCAGTATTTGTGTTAAAACTTTGTGCATAAAGGGGAGAAAGCGTCGAAATGTTCGGAAATTAGATACACAGTTCTCTCTCTCAAATAAATAAATCTTTCAAAAACAAAAACAAAAACTACATTTTGAAAGAGCATCCCTGAGAATATGTCTCAGAATGTTCAATAATAAGACATATTCTATTAAAATTACTGAATTTCAAGAAAAAAAAAAAAGAAAAAAGTGGTATCCAAGAAAAAAGGGAAATAAAATTTTGGTCCCACAAGCTCTTCCTAAGGTCTCTAAATGGAGAATGAGCTTCAGAAAAAAATTTCTGAGAGGTTAATCAACATAAAGACTGCTGGTTAGCTTAAATATATTGTTACTTATAGAATTAAAATAAGGCTTTATTAAATATAAATTATTAGAAGGGAAAAAATATAGTATGAAATGATGCTGTAGAGAATGCTGGGGATTCTCTTGCTTGCTAGGTTTTGAGAATGGAAGAATGGAACCCTGGAAGGCATACAGGCAATCTACTCCCTTCTCCCTTCTTCTGTGGTGGAAGAGCCCATCCTTGTGAAAAATTAGAAATGTCAGCCATTTGATTTCCCAGCCCTTCTTGCTCCTGGAGGTAGCCACATGACCTAGATTTTTACAATGAGATATAAGAGTTTGCTGGGGAGTTTCTGGAAGAGTTCCTTTTCTGAGAAAATGTGAGTCGGGAAGGAGAGATCTCCCTCCAAGGCTCCTCCCCTTTGCCCCTGATCCTGCATAAGACTGAGATGCTTGGAGCTGGAGCTTGTCTTACAGCTATGAGGCAATAAGCCTTGGGATGAAAACAATGTTTCTGATTCAGCCTCCCCTACCACACACACCGTCTAAGAGAATCTGCCCTTCCTTACTTATAGCTAAACTAAGAAAGGAGTAGGAGAAGGCTATAAGGAATCCGATACTTGAGGACATCTTTGAGCCACTGAACCAAACTCGGGAGCATTTACCTGGAGAGACATCTTGTTATGTGAGATAATTGTTTTTATTGTTAGGCTACTCTTAGGTCTGCAGTTATTTCCACTGAAAGCATTCTCAGTGACTCAGACTTCAAACACATAAGAAAAGTCAAAAGACTAAGAAACAGAAATAAAGTGTTGATGATACTGCCTAGGCCTTGAAGCCAGCAGAGGCTGAATTCAGCAATATCCAAGTATTTCTTAGTTACAGGAGTCAATAAACTCCCCCTTTTGCTTACCTATTTCTGAGTTAGAAACATGTTCTCCCAAACCAATGTGCACATTAGGCCTACATAATGAATGTTTATGACCAATACAGGCATAGCTAAAGATTGGAACCTCCACCATACACCCTTCTAAGAGGATCTGCTAAAACCAATTAATTTGTACCATGACCCAATTCCCTTGCCAGAGCTTATGGATATGTGGTTCTCCATATAGGACAGGCTGAATCAATCATATTCCTGGTCTTGAAAATTTGAAATTACTCAATCACACATACAGGAAAATTTAACTGAAAGACCATATAGAGTCAAGGATGGGGCTGGTACCATAGAAAGCCCAAGTCATTTGGAAGCAAGTCATAAGGGACCAGAAAGTTCAAAGGAGGCAGAGACAGCTGGTTTTAGGGAAGAGTCGGAGGAACTGGGAAGAAGCACAGACTGAGAGAAGTAGAGAGAAAAGGACAAGCAGCAGTTTGAGAGACAGGGCTCTCATCCTGACATTCTAGTTTCCATTTCTGTGAAACGTGGTGGTGCTACAGATCTTCTGTCCTAGAATTTGGTTAGTTTCTGTTTTGTGAGCTCCAAAACACAAGATGGAGTTGAAGAACTGTGATTCAAGGTGCCAAGACCCACTAGAATACCCAAGCAATATGGTGTGATACAGTTGATTCACAGGTGATTCTGAGCAATGGAAAGAAAAAGCAATGTATTTTTAACACAGCTTGATGGCTGCAATATCCCAAAAAAACAAAATGGAAATCACTAATAACTTACTTCATAGCCAATGTAAGAGTAAAATTAAGTAAGTAAAATTAAGCTTGTTTATGACAGGAAGTCTGATAACTTAAACATAAAAGTTAACATGGAGCTGCATTTTTAAATATCAATCCAACTATGATAGGTTTCTTTGACTGAGTCACTCAGTTGTTACACAGAGCAACAAAGCTGCTTGTCAAACGTATTTATACAACTTTTCATCTTTTCAGAATTTCTTAATCACAGGGTGGCAAGAAAAAAAGTCTCTCCTTTCAATGATGAATTCACTCACTGATACCCTGCTTATCTCTCTTTTCCCTCTTGCTGTTCATAATGTTCATACCTCACACTCCAAGACACCCTCCCTACCACATGCAGCCCCCTAGCAAAAAAAAAAAAAAAAAATACCGTAGTGACCGTTTCATTCTTTGTGTTATATCTCTCAGCTAACTTCACCATTCCAACCAAAACATATATAAAAGAGTTTATGATAAAATATCAGAAAGGTGCACCGATCTTGGTAAAGTTAATGTAAAAAGTTTAAGTTCCTGAATTTGACATCTGCCAGATGAGAAAAATCATTATCCAATTGTAATTTCCCCATTTTAAACTGCAGAAAATTCCTGATAATATCGTAAGGACATCAGATAAGAATACTGATCATCTCTTTTTAGTTGTAAAATGTTTCAGAACTAAGACCGTTCTCTGGAAAATGTTGGAGAATGCAGCCTAAAACTGCAAGATACACTGTTTTATTAGTAATACACCTGTTTTATTAGTAATAGACTGGGTCTTCTTCTAGGGACCAGAATCTAGTCAGTGTGTAAGTTTCCAATATAATGGGCTGATTTTTCATATTTTTGAATGTATATGCAGAGGCACTGAAATGATTTTGTAATTTGGTTAAAATGCCATGCAAATTTTGCCTCATTTAAGTAAAAGATTTCTGAGATAGATGTACATTTCTTAAAGACTACTAGTTGTGTTTTAACTGCTAGATATTTACTTTTATTAAATGCTACTCCAATTTTCATAAAGAACTTAAGAAAAACCCCTAATCGGAACTTTGGTTCTGGTTCCTCCACGGTATTATTTGATTCTCCATGCTGACTATTTCTTTTTCCTTCAAATTTTGATTCTGAAAAACCCCAAATATGTAGAAAAGTTTAGAGGTACTACAAATTCCTTTATCCATCCACTTTGATGCAATAATCATAAACATCTTGCCACATTGATTTGTTTGTTTTTCCTCCTCTCTTTTTCCCAAAACATTTGAAAGTAAGATAACAAGCATCAGGACACTTCACCCCTAAATACATCAGTCCATGGTTCTCTTTTAAAAGTAGAAGGGGTGGGTAATCCTCTAGGGTCCTCTCCCTCTTTGGGAGCTTTGTACTATTGCCCAATAAACTTTGCTTGCTACCCACCAAGAAAAAAAAAACCCTCAAGACACTATAAGTAACTTTTAACGTTTTTGTTTTGTCATTCAAAGGAAATTACTATAGTATATACAAAATATGAATTAGTAAAAAATGAGAGAATAAGGTGAAATATCTGTTTTATTTCCATCTTTAATATTAGTAACAGTAAGAAGTTACTATCTGTAATATATATCACTATATGCTGAGCACTATACTAGACATATTACCTCTTTTAATCGTGCAAGTTAGGTATTTTTCTTATTGCCATGTTATAGATTTGTAAACTAATGTGTTTGGTTCCACTGGACCATGTAAAACAAGTATCAGTAGTCTCTACCAATTAACCTAGATTCATTTGGGAAAATAATGTGCCCCACTTGGTGTCATCTGTAAACGACATGGGCTCCTTTCAATGAACCTTTTTCTTCCTTGTCATCCATTTCTTAAATTTAACTTCATGTCTTTAAATCTTAATGAAAACATAGTAGTTGAATCAAGTGGGTGGGGGGAAGTACTTACATGTCATATGTGACTGAATGCATGTAATGGTTTTATTTGTAACTGGGTTACTATTTCAAATAAAGGAAATGTGAAGAAGTATTTCCTCCCTGGTGGTTAACAAGTGTGAGGACTGATAACCAGAAATAACTGGCAACCACAATGGCTCAATAATGTTAATGGATTATCCTATATGAAGTGAAAAAGAGCTGTATGAAATAAAGCAAATACTGAACAAGCAGAGTTCTTCAAGCAAGTATAAATTAACTTAGCAATCAAATTCAACAGGAAACAAAATGCTATTACAACATTAGAGAAAAGCCCCACAGAGCTGGGATGAAGGTCAATGCACTCATTCACATTCTTTCATACACCTCTCATTCCACTCAACTGCAGGCACACACGTACGCACAAGCACGTGCAGGAGTAAGCAAAGACTACCCCACCCTCTAATCCCCCCCCCCGCCCCCCCTCCGGCCGGCAACACCTGTGTCCACTACCTAGGTTACAGCTGCTCCACCCACACCCAAGGCCTAATTCTATGGCCATGCCCTTGACACTGTGCATGTGCCCCTCCTGCTCCTTCCACCCTCCCTATCCCCTGCCTAAGTCTCTTTACTTAAATACCTTCAGAATACAAGTAGTCGCAGGGGGTCTTCAGGTCTGTAGACTTCATTAACTTCATACCAAGGTATGTAGAGGGGGCAGAAATGGAAACCAGTGAGTGTTCAGACTAGGCTGAGAGGTTCTAATTACACAGAAGATTAGAACTGGGAATTCCTACTGCCAGCCCCCATCCAATCCAGAATACCTTCAGGGCAGAGGTCTTGACAGACTCCAGGCCCACATTTAGAATCTGGATCATAGTTTCAATACATGGCTCAGGAGAGAGCTGGCCACAACTGTCAAAGACCAGCTGGGCTGAGAGAAAGGGTTTCTTCCTTGGGGCCTGAGGAGAACGGTCAGGAGAGGTGAGGGGGCTACATGTCAGTGTCTGCTGCCTGCCATCTGGCCTCGAGTGCCTGCCCACCTCCACACATGCCACCCACCACCTCACTTGTAGGAAGTTGGCCACAAAGGAGGTTATCTCCTCCTCTATGATAGACACAAGGCTCTGGCAAATCATGTAGTCTACAAGGCGGGCCAACTGTCCCAGCCGCAGCAACCAGGTCTCTGCCTGCTTCAGCTTCTGCTCCAGCTGTTGGCACTGTACCCTCTGAAGGTAGACGGAGCGCTGGTCCGTCCTGATCCTCTTGCAGTGTTTCATTCGCTCCTGCAGGCCCTGGTGCATGTGATATGTATCCTCATGAACCTGTCAGCATAGAGAGTAGACAACTAACTGAAGGAGGATGGAGGCCAAAATGACCACCCACTGGCCTCTGCACAACTCTCAGGAGGGATAGGGTGGCTGGGTTATGGAAAAATAAAAAATAAATAGAAAAAAGTAGTAAAAGCTCTCAGGTCTCAGAACCTGAAACCGAGCACCTACATATACACAGGGAGGGCTGCTTTTCAGCACAATAGCCCCTGAAATCTTTTAGTGACCAGAAAAGATGTGAAATGGAGAACACACATTAAGAGGCCACACTGCTAATTTGATAAGCCAGGCCTATCTACTAAAAGCCCCCAGGGTAGACCTCAAATAGAAAATTTGTGCATGTATAAACAGAGAGGTTCACAGCCCACAGATTATACAGAGAAGGAGAAAGATGGGTAAGTAAGGCTCAGCAATAATTCCAGAACATGGACTCCAATCACTAGGCCTGGGAGGTGTGGCCTGGTGACTAGCATAATTCTCCTTACGTGAGAGTGGAAGCTGTCTCTAGCTACTGAGATTTTTCCCTGGCAGTGGGAAATGTGGGAAAAAAAGTTGAAGAGCCTCTCTGTGGATCCTTCTCACATCTGGGAGGTTGCTTGGCCTACACAGCTTGCTGACAATTGTCACCTCTCTGGATAGAAGGAAAACACCAGCAAGATATGCTTGGCCCGATGGCCCTGCAGTCCCTGATGCTCAACTGTCTTTTTTGATGTTTGGTAGAACCTGTTATTAGAACTAACTGGTGTGTGTGGATTATATTCTACACCCGGAGTCCAAATCCCAGTCTTCAGAGAGCCAGACATAAGGCACTCGAGGCCTAAGCTACACATCATACACAAACATGCCCTCTGACTTGGCAAGATGTTCTTTTCAAGGCTCTAGAAATTCCCTCCATACTGAGTGCTTCCCACTTCACGGCCCTTCGTCCAGTATATCACCACTATCTAGTTACTCATGTGATTCATCCATTACACCATAAATCTTCAAGTAAGTGGCCCTTGTCACATCTTATTTCATTTCTCTTTGCTTAACACAGTGCGTGGCACAGCTACTTCCAAAGTAACTATTTATAAAAAGAATGTATCACTCACACTAAAAGGGCTTATTGAGTGCCAATTAGGATAAAACCATACAAACAACAACACTAATTACTACATCAGATCATAATCAGTATTCATTTTTAAAACCTCACCACTAAGGGGCAAGATCTTCAATAACTTTGAAGTTCTTAGGAAAAATTTTTTTTAGGAAATATTTTTAAACCTGGAATTCTGTAACTAGCCACAGTATCACTGAAGTTTGGAGAGGAATAAAGACATTTCTAGATATACAAAGGCTCCAAAAATGTACCATCCACAGATTCTCTCTGAAAAAAAATAAACAGCAGTTTATTTCTGAGAGAGGAAAATGAATACACAAGCTAAAAGAAGATTTGATGAGCAAAGACATATTGCAAAACATATTGTCAAGTCTAAATGGGTGAGCTGTAAAACAAGAACGCTCACAACAATCCAGAATTAAATTCCAGGAAATCTAGGGGCACCTGGGTGGCTCAGTTGGTTAAGCGACTGCCTTCGGCTCAGGTCATGATCCCGGAGACCCAGGATCAAGTTCCACATCAGGCTCCCTGCTCAGCGGGAAGCCTGCTTCTCCCTCTCTCACTCCCCCTGCTTGTGTTCCTTCTCTGGCTGTGTTTCTCTCTGTCAAATAAATAAAATCCTTAAAAAATAAATAAATAAATTCCAGGAAATCTCAACATAAGCATACTAGGAAGGGTGGAGGGTGAGGAGAGGAAGAAAGGTGAGAAAGGAAACCAGAAGAGCATTAAAGTTCTTACTGTGCTTGGGAGAAAGATGTGGATACAAATCCACACTTGACATTCATTCACTTAAAACACTCATTGAGCACCTTCTACTCTATGGCATAACCTATAATGAGCACTAGAGGTATGGCAGTGACTGAAACAAAGAATAATCCCTACTCTTTTGAAGGCGGGGGGAGAAATACGATAAACATAATAAATAAGTAATTTATATTATGTGTTAAAAGGTGATAAAGGCTATGAAAAAAAAAAAACACAGAGTAGGGAAAGAGAGCTCAGGGATGCTGGTGATAATGTGGGTTTCCAATTAAGGGCTCTTAGAAACTAAGAGATGAAAGAGACATTGTTATAAAAATATAAGTGGAACTTTAATATGACTTTCACCCTTTCATGGTGCAGTAGCTTCTCTATCACGAGAATCTCATCCACAGGTCAGGCAATAAGATAGGAGTAATTACCCAAAAGACATTGCAGTTGGAGCTCCCTCTTTTAAAAACTCTTCACAGTGACTTTCCCTTATGTTTCATTGCCCAGAACTGAGTTACCTGGCTTCCTCCGGCTGCAAGTTGATGAAAAGAAACAGTCAAGATTCTAAAACTAAGAAGGATGAATATGCATTGAAGGGTTCCTGGGTAACCATAAGAGGAATAATATTTCTAATATGCAAATCATTAGAGGACAACAATGCCAACCAAAATGTAAACGATCCAACAAAAGACAAGGAACCCAAGGAAGAATCAACCAGAAATCATAGGAAGTAGATAAACCAACATGAGATGGGAAAAATAAATCCAAACCTATCAGTAATTATAATAAATGCGATAAACTTTTTGCAAGATAGAGACTCTCAGACTTAATGTTTTCCAGAAAACATAAAATAACAAAGGAGGGTTGACAACAAAGAGAAAAAGAGATGGAATAAATGCTTGTTTCTGTTAACATCAAACAAGAGAACTCTAGTAGAAAAGAAGTAACAAAAATGAAGACTTTTCACAACAATGAAGTTACCAAGAAACACTTTTATGAACCTGTATGCACACATGATTTTTAAATACATGTTGCAAAATGGAAGAACATCAAGGAGAAATTAATAAATCTATAGTTAAAAGAGGGGCTTTTAACAGAAACTGAAAGGTAAAGTAGACAAGAAAAGTTATCACATGGGAAGAGAGGAAAAAATGAAACAAGATGAAACCAGAGAGGGAGACAAACCATGAGAGGCTCTTAATCTCAGGAAATAAACAACAGGGTTGCTGGAGGGGAGGGGGATGGGAGGGATAAGGTGGCCGAGTGATGGACACTGGGGAGGTATGTACTATGGTGAGTGCTGTGAATTGTATAAGACTGATGAATCACAGACCTGTACCTCCAAAACAAATAATACATTATATGTTAACTGAATTTAAATAAAAAAAATCCAGATTAAAAAATTTTTTTAAGTTATTTTGGCTGTAGAATATTAGCATAAAATAATGAATGAGCTTGGTCTAATATAATATTCTTAGACCGGGTTCCCACAAATTTGGGGAAATGTGATTTTTGAAGGAATGGTCTTCAGGAAGCAAGCCTCTAAGGGAAAGCAAGAAGCAAAACAGCAAAGGGGAAATTGACAAGCAATATAGCTAAGGCTGCTCTTGGTCTGATGTGGTAAGAGAGTGGCCTTGGAATGAAAACCCTATTGTAGAGCTGTTCCACAATGAGACAAGGAACCAAAAAGAAGGCAGGGGAACTGTGACATAGGAAAGAGAATAAAAAGAAGTGACCACTAAATGCAGTGCAGGATTCTGGACTGGATCCTGAAACAAGAAAAAAACATAGAAATAAAGGGTATTCTTAGAATAACTTGCAAATTTTTAATAAGGACTGTGAGTTAGATAACAGAATTGTATCAAAGTGAAATTTACCTAATTTTTGATAATTATAATAGAGTATGGAAGAAAATGTTCTTGTTCTTAGGAGAATCATTGGTATATTTAAGCGTAAAGGAACTTAACATCTGCAACTTAAAACTCTCAAATGGTTCAGGAAAATAACATATACATCCATAGAGCAAGAATAAGCATGAACGATAAACAAACTATCTATGTAAAAGGTAGATGACAGTTTACTATACTATTCTTGCAACTCTCATCATAAATCTGAACTTATATCAAAATAAAAAGTTATACAAGAAAGAAAGAAAATGGGTTTATCCCGGTAATGCAAAAGTGGTCTAACACCAACAGTTCACCATATTAGATTAAAAGAAAATTTGCCATAATCACTTAAATAGAAGCAGAAAAAAAATCACTGGACAAATTTCAACACTCATGCGTGATAAAAACCTCTTAGGAAACTAAGAATTGATAGAAACATCCTTAAAAAATGATAAAGGTTTCCTGCCAAACTCTCACATTTTATATCATTATTTATTTAATGTTTCAAATCTATTTCAGTTATTTAATAATGCTACAATGTAATGGGCAATAGCATGCTTTTATTGAGCACAGAGGACAAGCTTGGTTCTGTAACAATTCAGTTACTGGTGGAATGATGACCCATCATCCCCTTCCCCTATGTCATCCCCCACTTCTGGGGTGACTGCCAACAGGGACAAGTTCCATTCATCCCACACAACAGCACAGAAAGTGGCTCTACATGTTGCCTTTCCCTGTTATTTTCACTCCGTGGTGCTTTTTAAAAAGTTAATCGTAATAGAGATAAATGTCTTGGTTTTTTTTTTATGGTTTACATTTTTTATATTTTGTTTAAGAAATCCTGTGATAGGGGCACCTGGGTGGCTCAGAGGGTTTTAAGCCTCTGCCTTCGACTCAGGTCATGATCTCAGGGTCCTGGGATCGAGTCCCATATTGGTCTCTCTGCTCAGCGGGGATCCTGCTTCCCCCTCTTTCTCTGCCTGCCTCCCTGACTATGATCTCTCTGTCAAATAAATAAATAAAATCTTTAAAAAAAAAAAGAAACCCCGAGATAATAAAATGTTATATTGTCTTCTGGAAGGTTTTTGGATTTTCTTTTCACATTTATGTCTTTTATTCACCATGAACTGATTTTTGTATAGGGTATAGCAACTATTGGAAAACAATAACATTTTAAAATACCATTTATGATAGCAACAAGAATATCAAATATCTAGTAATAAATCTAATGAAATATATTCAAGACCTCTATAGGAAACCCACAAAACCTTAGTAGGAGAAATTAAAGAAATCAAAATAAATGAAGAGATCCATGTTTATGAATAAGGAAGTGAAATATTATTAAGATATCAATTCTCTTTCAAATTGATCTACAAATTTAAAACAAGCCAATTAAAAAAAATCCCAGGAAATTATTTTGTGGAAATTAACAAGCTGATTCTAAACCTTATATGGAAATTCAAAGAACCTAGCATAAGTTGTATAATAAATGTATAATAAAAAGCTTGTATAATAAAAAGTTATAGGACTTACAATACCATACATCAAGACATACCATAAAGCTACAATAATTAAGACGGTGTAACACTGCAAAAAGTTATTTGCAATAATGTGGATGGAACTAGAATGTATTACGCTAAGCAAAATAAGTAAGTCAGAGAAAGACAAATACCATTTGATTTTACTCATATGTGGAATTTAAGAAACAAAATAGATGAACATAGGGGAAGAGAAGGAAAAAATAAAATAAGATGAAAACAGACAGGGAGGCAAATCATAAGAGACTCTTAACTCTAGGAATAAGCTGAAGGTTGCTGGAGGGGAGGGTAGTAGGAAGGGTAACTGGATGACGGGCATTAAGGGGGGCACATGGTGTAATGAGCACTGGGTGTTATGTGCAACTGATGAATCGCTAACTTCTACCTCTGAAACTAAAATACACTCTATGTTAACTAAATTGAATTTAAATGAAAAAATCTTAAAAGACAGATCAATAGACTAATGGGACAGAAGAGAGTCCAGAAACAGGCCCATACATACACAGTCATCTGATTTAAGAAAGACACCACTGCTATTAAGTGGGGAAAGCATAGTTTTTTCAGTAAAGAGGAAAAATACACACATCATACATAAAAATTAATTTGAAAAATACCACAGACCTCAATATGAAAGAAAAGTTAGTAAAATTTCTAGAAGAACACCAAAAAATATCTACATGACTTTGGGGTAGGCAAAGGTTTCCTAAACTAGGACTCAAAAAACACCAACCAGAAAAGACTGATAAAATGAACTTCAGGAAAATTAAAAACTATTAATCAAAAGAAACCATTAAAATAGTAAAAGGGTAAGTCACAGACTGGGAGAAAATATCTATAACACATATATTTGATACAAGACTCATATCTAGAATATATAAAGAACTGCTACATATTAATAGGAAAAAAAAAGACGACCCAGTTAAAAATTAGGAAGAGAGTTAAGACATTTCACAGAAGAGGGTACCAAAACAGCCAACAAATATATGAAAAGATGCTCAACAACTTTGATGATCATAGAAACACAAGTTAAAATGAGGATGAGATACCACAGTATACAGTTTGCCTAAAATAAAAACCCTGACAATACCAGGTGTTGGTGAGAACATAGGACAACTGGAAATCTCCTGTAGTGCCAGGAGAATATAAACCCAGGACAATCACTCCAGAAAACTGTTTGGCACAGCAAAACACACATATACCCTATTCCAGGAATTTCATTCCTGGAACAAATACTCCAAACAAATGAGTGCTTATGTTCCCCAAAAGACATGTACAAGGATGTTCATATCAGCATTATTCATATTAGCAAAAACTGGAACAAACTCAAATGTCCATCAATAGGAGAATAAATAAATTGTGGTACATCCACAGAGGGAAATAATACATAGCATACAAAAAAGTGAACCATCACTACTTAGAAGATTATGGATAAATCTCACTATGCTTATGTTGAATGGGGAAAAAAAATCCAGACATGCTGACTCCATTTCTATGAAAGTCAAATTCAGACTAAATGAATCTATGGTAACAGAGATCAGAGTAATGGTTACCTTTGTGGGGGTACTGACAGGGGAGTTACCAGGAAGCTTTCTGAGATATTGTAAATGTTCTATATCTTGATCTGGGTGGTGGTTACATGAATGTATATATATACAAATATTTCAACAAACCGCACACTTAAAATTTGTTTACTGCACGTAAATTATACCTTAATTAACAAAATAAACTGCTGACTATTAAAAATTATACAAGTTCTGTAAGTTCGTTAAGTGACTGCCTTCGGCTCAGGTCATGATCCCAGAGTCCCGGGACTGAGCCCAGCCTCGGGCTTTCTGCTCGTGGGAGCCTGCTTCTCCCTCTCTCAGTCCCTCTGCTTGTGTTCCCTCTCTAGCTGTGTTTCTCTCTGTCAAATAAATAAATAAATAAAATCTTTAAAAAATTAATAAATAAAACAAAGATGGGATTTAGGAACTAGGAGGTAGAGAAAGGCCATGGAAGAGCTCGCCCCCACCTTCTGCTCTGTTTAGCTCAGTGCAATGGCAGGTCCAGCTGTTACTGTCTGGAGGTAACGGCCATTTCCTATAGGAAGCCACAAGGGGTCTCTTCTACATTATTTCTCATGTTCACAAAATCTGGGTGGGTCCCCTCTCTCAGAACTAGACTACAGGCATATGGTCATCAGCCAGAGAACTGTGTAAATATCCAGCCCCACCTGACAGAAAATAAACACACAGCAGGGCCTCCAGGAACCCAGGCTAGGAACATGTACCACAGGTCCTAATCAGGAAGGACACTATCACTGGTTGCTTCTACCAGCCGCAGGGGCCTGCCAAAGGTTCAAGATAGGTTCAAAGGTATGTCCAGCAGCATAAAAGATTCAGATTCCAACTTTCAAATTCCTTAATGCCCCTAGCACAAACAACTGAAGAGCAATTATTGTTATGTTCCTTCTCTTCCTCACTCAAGGCCATGACCAACCCTTAGGGAAAAGGTTGAGTCCAAGCTTCTGCCCATCAATAATTGATCCATCTGCCCACCACAGAGACACAGGGCTCTGGCTGTGAGCCAACTGCAGCATCCAGGCCACACGGGGGATCCCAGAAGCTTGAGCCAAGGGAACGCTGGAATTCTGGCAAACTTGCCTTGGAGGAAAGGTTCACAATAAGCTGGAGCCTCTTACCAGTTGCAGGATGGATGTGCAGAGGTGCAGGCAGCGACAGAGCAGCCGCAGAGCCTTGTGGTTCTCCTTGGCTAGAGCCCATTGTAGGTCCAGCAGCTCATAGCATCGATCTGCCTCTTGAGGGAGCCAGGGTACAGAGCGCAACTCCTGCAGAAGTCTGGGATCAAGGGCTAAGCTTGTCAGAGCCAGCATCTCAGCCCTCTTTCTTTGAATACCTTTGACCTCTTTCTAGCCCAGCTCACCGCAGAATAAGCAAAGGTCTAGAAAGATTATAATATTCTTAGTGACTTCCAAGGACAGCTTCCTCTTGAGAGCTCTTTGGAGAATTCAAGCTGAGGATGTTGCTGTCTGGGGAATTCTTTGGGGTATGTGCAAATATTTAAACTAAGTGACCTTTCTCCTAGGAGAAGGTCAAATGATCCCAAGGCCTGACTTAGGAGGAGAGACTATAGGGGTTTCTTCCTTTGAATAGGGAAAGCTAAGGACCCTCATTATCTAGATGGACAGAAGAGTTTTAGGATCATAGTGACAAACTTCCAACTTCTCTATGGGCTGACTATCCCTAAGAAAATCTGCCTCCATTATCCACTACCCCCTCCAACCTCCCCGAGAATTCTCCATCTCTAAAAATACCTAAAGAAGATGAAAGACCCCCAATAAGCAGAAGATGATCATAATGTGTGTCATTTTATTCAGTACCTATTAAGAGGCATTGAACATGGTATTTTTATATTTACAATTCCACTCAATTCTCACTATATCTGTGTAGTAGAAATCTTCATCCCTAGTTTTCATATCAGGAAATGAGGCTCAAAGAGTAAAGTCCCTTGCTAGTATTCAGGATTTAAATTCAGATCTGTCCAGCCTCCAAGCCCTTATGTTTTTAATTATACCATTATGATTAGACTAGACTGGAGGATCCCCAGAGCAAAGGCTGCAAACTGGTAGGCTGTGGGTCAGATTCAGACTGGAAATGTTTTCATTTGTTCCACTAAGAGTTGGCCAGCCCACTGTTTTAGTAAAACTTGGAATTAAATAGATAAAATTAAAACATTTTAAAACAAAATGTGTATTTCTAGGAAATCTTGGAAAAAATAAGGCAGCTGGCATGCTGTACCTGTATTCCCAGGGGTAACAGTTCAGCTGGATTTGAGTAGTGACTGTCCTATTTAGATGTAGTCTCCAGATCGCATGCCCCACCCTCCCTAATATCTTGCACCTAAACCAGCACATTTCTTCCATAGCTCCTGCTCAGACCCTGTAGGCATCTGAGTTTGCAACTTCTATCACAGGAGAGAATTAGAAGTGGCTGAAGGAGTGCATGAAAAGTTAAAAAAAAAGTACTGAAAATAAAAATAACTAAGCACCCCTCCAAAAAAAATCCAAAAGATACCATGGAAAAGGCAGAGAATTTGGATTCAAACACCTAAGGTATATCCCTTAGTATTAATAATTGTGAGCTCTGGGGTAACGTGATGTAGGAACACACAATTACATGAAGATATGCTCAGAATACATTACTCAGGAAAAAACCTGTTTACTTAACAATTTGTCAAGTCTGACCACATTTGTACAGGAGATAGAAAAAAAGACTAGAAGGATTTGCAACAAAATGTCTCTCATGGTTAGTTTTGTGTGATTAAGATGAAAGTTGTTTTTTTGTTTTTTACTTTGTGCTTTTTTGTATTTTCCAAAATTTCTACAAGGAACATGTTAATACTTTTTGTAAAAATAATTTTAAGACATCCATTGACAGTGCATTTTGAATACCTTACCTGCTAATATGCAGAAGCCCAGCTCCAAAGTGGGGCACAGCCAAGAACAGATGCTTCCCGAGGAAAGTCCGGCACCGGTGTAGCCCCTGTAACGTCACGTTCCTCTTCCAACTACAGATCAGAGGGCAGTGACATGCTGTTGCTCCCTGGAACCCTTGTCCCCAGATCCCATACCAGCATCACCTACCGGGCCAAGGCCTTGTATAAGAGGCAATATTTGAAGAATGGAATGAACTGGAGCTGCTGCCAGAGGACAGAGTGGCGGTGCCAGGTTCCCAGTGTCATTGTCTCACTGCCCTCCACGGGATGTACATGCAGGATCCCAAAGGGAGAGAAGATGTAGTGCTCAGGGTTCACCTTCTTCGGTGGCACCACTATCAGGTTATAGGGCCTTTAAAAAAAGAACTCTGATCAGCAGGAGCCCTGGGAACTTGTGCAGGTTTTAGGAAGGGACCAACAAAGGATAGATAGGGGAAGCATGGAGGCAGGGATGAAGGCAGAGGAGAGTTGGAAGGGGGGAAAGAGAGCAAAATGATGTTCAAACTAAAAAAAGGAAATAGATACATTTTTTAAAAGATTTATTTATTTGAGAGAGTGTGCACACAAAAGTGAGAGCGTGAGCGGGGGAGAGGCAGAGGGAGAAACAGACTTCTCACGGGCTTGGTCCTGGGGTCATAACCTGAGCTGAAGGCAGACGCTTAATGGATTGAGCCACCCAGGTGTCCAAGGAAACAAATATTATTAAGCATAAACGGCAATGTCCACAATAGCCGAACTCTGGAAAGAGCCGAGATGCCCATCAACAAATGAATGGATAAAGAAGATGTGGTCCATATATACAATGGGATATTACTTAGCCATCAGAAAGGATGAATACCCAACTTTTGCATCAACATGGATGGGAATGGAGGAGATCATGAAGGAAATGAAAAGTGAATTGGGGGAAATTGGAGGCAGAAACTAATCATGAGAGATTGCAGACTCTGAGAAACAAACTGAAGGTTTTTTTTTTTTTTTAAAGATTTTATTTATTTGACAGAGAGAAACACAGCGAGAGAGGAAACACAAGCAGGGGGAGTGAGAGAGGGAGAAGCAGGCTTCCCGCCGAGCAGGGAGCCCGATGTGGGACTCGATCCCAGGTCTCCGGGATCATGACCTGAGCCGAAGGCAGTCACTTAACCAACTGAGCCACCCAGGCGCCACCCAAACTGAAGGTTTTAGAGGGGAAGGGGGTGAGAGTGGATGGGTGAGCCTGGTGGTGGGTGTTAAGGATGGCACGTATTGCACAGAGCACTGGGTGTTGTACATAAACAATGAATCTTGGAACACTGCATCAAAAGTTAGTGATGTGCTTTATGGTGACTAACATAACACAATAAAAAATGGAAAAAGAAAAAAGAAAAAATGGAAGCCAGGGGCACTTGGATGAAACAGTCGGTAAGGTGCCTGATTCTCTCTCCCTCTGCCCCATGCCCTGTGTACTCACACATGTGTGCACGCTTTCTCTTTCTCTCTCTCTCTCAAATAAATAAATAAATAAATCTTTTAAAAAAAATAAACGGAAGCCAAAGATACAGGAGAAAAAAGAAAAGGGCACCTAGCCAGTTCTAACGAGTTCGTATCTCCAGATCCAGATACTTATCATATCTAAGATGCCATCAGTTATAAGCTGTAGCAACATGATACTCCACCAATTTGTAAGAGGCATCACAGTTTCAGAGATGTTAAAATGTGAAAAAAGTACATATTAGAAATGATAAAATATGTATATCTCTAGGTACTGAAATAACATGCAGAGATCATGAGGGGGTACTCTTTGGAATAACTTGAGATTGGGGAAATGCAGGGGGTGACTAGAAGACTATCTACACACAAATCAAGAGGAAAACTTCACCCTAGAAACCCAGGCAAGAACCTCCAGAGCCATCTTAAAATCCTACTCGGTTCTCTTCCTTCAACTCAGTGCATCTATATCCCACACTAATTGGCATTTATATGCAGCTATACAACACTTGTACCCAGCTGCAGGAGACTAGTTAGCCTAATGCTATGTTTGGTCACATTCAATAAAGCATTTATCAGTTTTTTATTTTGCAGTTTTATTGTCATAACTTGGAACCAAAAATATTTTTAAGCATTAGTATATTTTAGAGCCCTTTAAAAGCTATTACATCTCAGGTCCTATGCCTATAAGGCCGAAGAGATAAAATGGCTCTCCTCTATCTCTTCTCTCAACTTTCTAGAATACAATATTAAGTAAATGACTTAAGAGAATTTAGATAGAGAGGAGCCTGGGTGGTTCAGTTAGTTAAGCATCCAACTCTTGATTTCAGCTCAGGTCATGATCTCAGGATTGTGAGTTTGAGCCCTGTGTCAGGCTCCTAGCTTAGTGGGGAGTCTGCCTGAGGATTCTCTCCCCCTCCCTTTACCCCTCCCCCAGTTCATGCTCTTTAGTGCACTCTCTCACTCAAAATAAATAAATACAATCTTTTAAAAAAGAGCATTTAGATAACAGAATAAACTCACTAAATCAAGTCATATAAAAGCTTTGTTTCCTTTCTGACAAAGTGACTAGATTTTCCCAAGTATTCTTTCCCCCAAACTATTTCTTCTGAAGCAAAGAGGAGTTATAACTTTGTCCAAGGTAGTTAAGGGAAAAATATAGAACTTAAAACCAAATCAACCTGACTCAAGCCACCCCTCTTAACCACTGGGTTGTTTAGCTTCCCACAGGATAGCCTCTTATCCCAGGCTTTCTCAAGGGATTCTTCCTCTATGACCTTTGTAATGAACACCACTCTTTCTTTTTCCCATTTTTTAAGTTGCTTTTCCCTTGCTCTTCTTTTTATTTATGACTTTACAGAGTCCAGTTAAACCATTTATCAAGTTTCCCTTCTGTCCAAGTACTGTGATCGGAGATGATGACATAGAAATAACTACTACATAGTCCTTGCCCTCAAAGGGCTCAGACAGTTAGACTATTAAGTGATGCTAGGAAGTATCCACCTGCTTCCAAAAAACTCAAACTCTATGCCTTAATGAGACACAGCAAGCTCGATATTGAACTCATCACTTACTGCCTCTAAATATGGATCATTCATTCATTCAATAAATGTTACTGAGACTCTGTTCTATGCCTAACTGTTCCAAACCCTCAGGATACACTGTTGAACCCAATAAACAAAAATGGCTGCCCCGAAAGAGCTCTCATTATACTGTAGAAGAAAAATGATAAATATAATAAATGAGAGGAGAAGAAAAGCACAGGCAAAGGAGATTGGCAGTGCCAGGGGAGGGCAGAGGGTGAAGACGTGACAGTTCAGCAAAGGCTCTAAGGAAGTAAAAGAATAAATTTCTTTCTGAGTATGAATCAACATCTAGGACAAATACCAAGATAACATTGCATCTTAAATATATTAGAATTAGGAACACCTGGGTGGCTCGGTCAGTTAAGTGTCTGCCTTCATCTCAGGTTATGATCTCAGGGTCCTGGAATGGAGCCCTGCATTGGGCTCCCTGCTCAGCAGGGACCTGCTTCTCCTTCTCCCTCTGCCCCTCCATTGTACTCCCTCTCTGTCAAATAAATAAATAAAATCTTTATAGATAGATAGATAGATAGATAGATAGATAGATAGATAGATACACACATATGTATATAGAAATAATTAAAATTTTTTAAATGTAATAAAAAATCTAGGACAAATACAAGAAAAATTGGACAAATTCAAACACATTGAAAAAAACCCTGTTACAAAAATAAAATTAAACAATGAATGCCAAGGTTCTACTTTTACTGATGGTGCAACTAGAAATTTGGAACTAACAGTCTCACTTGAGAACTAGAAAAAGGCAAAATAAGTGGATAAAATATGAAAATCATCTCTATGAACACAACAGAGAACTCAAAGGTAAATCTGTTGGCTCTGGGTTGGGATCCTGGTGACATTATAGGTTGAAGCAGAAAACACATCCCTCTTGGGTGTGGGCCCCAAGCTGTAGTCTCTGATCTTTGGCTGTCTGCGCCTGTCCAAAGCTCAGCTCTTCTTTTCTTTCTGTCTGAGAACAAATAGTAAAACTGACACAAAATTGCTGATACTAGAGGGGGTGCCTGGGTAGCTCAGTTGGTTAAGCTCTGCCTTTGGCTCAGGTCATGATCCTAAGGTCCTCGGATCAAGTCCTGCATTCGGCTCCCTGCTTGTGTTCCCTCTGTCAAATAAAATATTAAAAAAAAATTGCCAATACTGGAATTGACAGGCATCCCTCTTTGGGAAAAGCACCACCAAATGATAAAGTCACTTCACTGGGTTTCCTTCCTTGGCAGATGTTCGTCCTATAATTATCCACTGCCTTTTCAGTTCTCTTGCTCATGGTTTCTTGTCTATGTGCCTAATTATCTTTGATTGTGCTGCTTCTCTGATTATGATGGAGCCGATAGTTTTAAAGTTCTAAGCCTGTAATTTTCTTTTGTGTAAGTTCTCCACCACAGCCAGGAAGCACCCCATCCACATTGCCACCATTACTACCACTACCTCCAGGTGGTCAAGTGTGGTGGCCACTGATTATCAGTAGGTAGTTCATCACATTGAGCCACAAGTGATAATTTAATTAACCGTGATTTCACTATATGTCATGGATTACTAGTATCCTATATCCCATTAGCACGGAGCTCAGTACTGTTCAAGGCCAAGGACATCAAGAAGCCAATTCCAGAATTCCATATTTGAGGCTCATTTCCTTTCATGAGATCAATAAGAATCTAATCAGGAAAACAGAAACCATACCAGGCATTTCAACAAAGTGAATTTAATAGAGAACATTTTTTTTAAGTGTCAAAGAAATGAAAAGCAGAAAGGGAACACTAAGAGAGCACAGATACAATAACCACTGGATGCCAGCCCTAGAACTAAAGGAACAAAGGGAAGGTGGTATCAAAGAAGTTTGGAGGAGGGGCCATGTGGTCAAGATGCAGAACTCCAATGGGAAGGTTCCCCCCAGCTGAGAATCATGAAGAAGCCAACTCATAGGGTGCCTGCTGCTGCCACGGTGAAGGACCAATATTGACAGAAAGAGCAAGTGCAGGAAAGAGAAATACTGTTATCTTCCTGTCCAGTCTCCTTCTAGAACCCCTTATTAATTAAACCTAACAGGTGATCAGCTGAAAAAGAAGGAATACAGTTTGCAGAGTCTCAGCCCCAATATCTTGAAGCAGAGAGAGAAGAGGAGAGTTAGAGCCAAAAGACAATTGCTTAACAAATGGCACAATGCTCTCAGTATAACATGTTAATGAACTGATCAATGAATGCATGGATGACAGAGATCATTAGTGCTATATAAGCTCAGGAGAAAGACAGCAGTGTATTCAGGAAATAAGGCTTTCTGGAGGATATATGACATACAACTTAAAAGCATGGATTTTTGAGTTAAGAGAGTCCTGGTTTGTTTGTTTCTACCACTTACTTTGTGACAAGTTACTTAACTTCTTTATGCATCAAGGCACTCATCTCATATATGGAAATAATAATAGCACCTACCTGGTAGATGAAGGATAAATAACATATGTCATGTGTTTTTAGCACAATGCCTAGAAAAACTTAATTAATGGTAATTATTATTTCTGGGAAGAGATGGGACTTGAATCAGGCTTTAAAAACTATGTAAATTTTAGAGGTAATAGAGGAAAATGAACACCTCTTGAGTCATGTGGAAGGAGGAGACTTGTTTTTATAGCCCCGGGGATAAAACTAGGGCCAGAAGGTAGAAGTTAAAAAAAAAAAAAAAAGCAGATTTTGGTTTAGTCTAAAGAATGGGATACCTTGGCAAACTCAAAGCTTCTCCTCACTGTAAAGATTCAAACACCTGATTCCTGCATTAGAGTTGAAACAGATGACCATTAAACTCCCTTCTGAGGCTATGACCGAATGTTTCTATCCTCTTAGGACAGAATAAAGAAGATAGAACCAAAAGTAGAACAGGACAACTAGGACCAAAGGTTGTGACAGCAAAGGGGAACAAAGGAGAGGTGCAGAATGGAAAAGAGGAGCCTGAGAAGCAAAGAGGGAGGGAAACTGGAAGACAGAGGATAAGCTGCGAGAGAGGAGGAAGGACAGGAGAGGAGTGGGTATGGAGAGGAGGTGGGGGAAGGCAGCACGGGCAGAAACCAGGGAGTAGACAGAGTAGAAGGGGTCAGGACATAGACTCTTTTCTTTAAAAAAAAAAAAAGGTTTTATTTATTTGACAGAGAGAAACACAGCTAGAGAGGGAACACAAGCAGCAGGAGTGAGAGAGGGAGAAGCAGGCTTCCTGCCCAGCAGGGAGCCCAATGCGGGGCTGGATCTTGGGACTCCAAGATCACGAACTGAGCTGAAGGCAGTCGCTTAACCAACTGAGCCACCCAGGCGCCCCAGGACATAGACTCTTACCTGAAATACCGGCTGGGAGCTACATTGAGGTAGAGAAAGTGGATCTTCTTCAGGTATCTCTCTGTCTTCAGAATGCTCATCACCTGGCTACCCAGGAGGGAAGTCTGAGGTGAGAAGCTAGTTTTCTTACCAGGAACTTCTGAATCAAGCTGAGGCCTATACAATAAAAAATCAGGAGAAAAGAAATAGAGCAGGAGGTCAGGTTGCCACTGTTAGGCAGTGAAAGGAGGATCTAGATCAGGTGCCTAGGAGGACACAATGTGGTACCGCCAGAGGCTGTGTACCAGCTTTATCCAATGGTGCTCACATACTGAGCACATACAGTCAAACAGGTATATTCACACAGGCCTATGTATGAACAACTCCTCCACTTCTGATACATGAACAATCATTATGGACCTATTGTGATTATTATGAGGTCAGTATTACATAATAAAAATAATGGGAATACTTTGTTTTCCCAACTCATCACCTTGTAAGGCCTCAGTCCTGGATTTCTCCTCCATGGGAACCTTCCTAAGCTTCTAGATCTATCTTTGCCCCCATTTTGCCTGTTTCCAACTCTGCATGATCTCCTTGCCTGTGACTCTTGCTCTGCCCCCTTCATCACCAACTTCTAGTTTCACAGCCTTTCTTTTCCAGCCAGGATCCAATGGTGCACCCTTCAACTCCTCAAGCCTGCACTGATGCTCTCAATCAACAAAACTGATATGAAAATTAATTATCCCAAACACCAAAAACTAATCACCTGAACTAATAATTTTGGCTGGAGTGACCTCAGAGCACGAGACAAACAAACAAAAAATCTGAATAATTAGACTTGATCTGCCAAGTATACTAATGTCATTAATTGACCGAAACCTAGATCAACAGAACAAGTTACCCTAGGAATAACAGTGCAATCCTATTCTAAAGTTTCATATCAACAATAGGGTTTTAAACTTTGATGTTGGATCAGAACATCTTAATGGTGTAACAGCTATTAAAGCTCCATTTCCTCAACAATTTAAGTGCTATATGATGTAAGTTGGTTCAGAAGATTGCAGAACCAGGAATATCAGCTCCTCTGTGGATTCCTGGTACCTAATCACAGTTGTGGGCTCACTCTGCTCTGATATCTTCATACAAGTCCTCAAGCAGTTCTCTCTTTCAGATTCCTCAGCTGCTATTACACAGGCCTCCACCTACCTCATGTCTAGCCCTGCCAGATCCCTGTCACATCCGCTTCTTGGCCTTCTTCTCTGCCCAGAGAAAACTGGGGCTCTCGGCCATGACTTAACTTCCTCTAGTTCAGCTGCCTTCCCACACATTTATCTGCACAGATTCCCACACTCATTCCATCCTAATAAACCTGAGAGGAAGCAATGTCTTTTCTTCTCTGCAAGACTAATTCCTTCATTTGTGCTATGGATCTCTGGTTGCCTCTTTGTGTTGTAGTTTCAGTCTCTTCCTTTTCTTACTGTTAGCCTATATTTACTCATTCCCTATAAAAATATTTATTAAATGCCCACTTCTCAAGATCTCTCCATCTTTTTAAGAGTCCTATCCAGATACCTATCAAACCAAGCTTCATGAAATAGTAAAATGTGATTTCTACTTTCTTATCTCCTATTTGTTCTTGAATGCACTAACATCTGGCTTCCTCCTCACAAAAAACCCCTGAAATAACTACTCTCACCAACCTCCTGAAAAGAGCAACGAGAGCCAGACTGGGGAAACAATCAGCACCCACGGGCCAGGATATCCATACTGGCAGGGCAGGAAAAGACTCTGGAAGGGTCAGAGTGAAAGTCCCATTTGGCAGTGCTGTGAATTCTAATCTGTTCTGGGGCTGGGTTAGCTCACGTAGACATGAGTGGGAAGGCCCCTTAGACACACGCTCACTTAGGAGCACCCTGAGGGAAGGACCTGTACCCAACATCTGTACCCAACACCCAGCTCTAGGGAGGCCTAGAGGCATGGCTCACAGATTATGAATGAGTAAGAAAAAGAACTAAGGAAGCTCCTAGTACCATCTGAGAAAGAATGGATGCTCTGGAAACTCAAGCTGTTTTCTGAAGCTTTGGCTTCCTTATAGCTGACTTTTGATTTTCATGGATTTCTGTATTGCCCACTGGGGATGAACACAGACCACTCAGTTTATTTGCAGACAAAAAGGAAGAGAGAAGCAGCTTTGACCAGGATAGCTTGGGTCAGGCTAATGCCTACCATCAACAGGGATCTGGCTCTAGACATCCAAGTGACCCTAGAGGAACCTATAAACTGGTTTTTTTCTCTCCTCTATTCAAGCCCCCAGTCTAGGCCCCTCACTTACTTAGTGTCTTTTCTTCCAACATGTTCCTCCATTGCGTTGTCAGTGTCCCTGCTTTCATACTGTACGGGGATATCTGTCGCCAGTGCCAAGGGCAGAAGGCTAAGGCCATCTAGCCACCAGGCCTCTTTCAGGGCCACCTGAGCACCAACAATACCCAGGCTGTGCTGTAGCTCAGGCAGTGTCAGTGGTCGCAGCCAGGTAGCCAACTCCTCCCTTACCTGCTGCCCACCCCACCTGGCCTGCACAAAAGGGCAGGCTGGGCATGGCAGCCCAGGATAGAACTTCTGCTTCTGGGGACAGCACTCAATATGGGAGGCACCCTCTAACAAAGAGGTATCTGGGGGAAAGGCCTGCTCTATGGCATCTAGCAAGTCCAGCTGGAGCTGGGATTGGACCCAGGGAGCCCAGCGGGACAGCTGCTCCAGGAAGGGCAGCAAATCAAGACGACCAACAAATAGTGCACGATATGGAGGCAGCAGATGGAGCACGGCATGCAGGTAGTGCCAAGCTGCGGGGCTGCAGTCCTGCAGCACAGCTGAGAACAGAGCTTGGAGCTCCATCACCAGGAGCTCCAGCACTGTGGGCTGCAGTGACTGGGTCACTGCCTTCAGGAACTGCCTCTGCTTCCTGTGATGGTCCTGGGGCTGCTCTTCTGTGTCTGGAACACAGACGGAGTGCTGGGATTCAAGGTCTTCAGATGCTGCGTCTTCAGGAGATAGACATGCCTTTGGCTCTGAGACCAAGAGGAGCTGGGCATTCAATTGCTGTCGGACTGATCTTGCCCACTGCTCAGGCTCTGACTGCCAGTTCCAGGCTCCTGGCCGCTGGGTCTCACCTGCTTGGCCCAGCCGAGGAGAGGAGCAAGAGAAGGGGCCTTAGGCTCTGGGCCAGGGATGGTCAGGGTCTAAGGGGGCTGGGCGAAGGGGGAAGGGAGGGAGTGAGGACAGGGAAATGGATGGACCTGCAGGCATAGCCAGAAGACAACTCTCCCTACAGCTTCCCCAAAGCCTCTGGTAAGAAGCAGGCCCAAGACAGAGGTGGAGGCCCTCTTTGCACAAGAGTTCCTTTCCACCACCCAGGATACAGTCCCCCTCACCTGGCCTAAGGGGTACAGGAAGCAATGGAAGGGAAGAGAGACTGATGTCCTGGTGAGGTTCCATCCCAACTGCCTGTTGGAGAAATTGGTGTACCCGGACTTGGGTCCCAAGCACAGGATCACGCTACTCACAGCTGCACGCACAGAGAGACTGGCACACATAGGAGTGATCACTTGCGGAGTCAAACTGACACATGCCCATAGAGGGCTCACTCAGAGAACCTTGGTAAGAGGAAGAAACTGTCACTGAGAGTGGAACCTGGCAAAAGCCTGAAGGGGAGAGACAGGTTGTCACTCTGAGGCAGCAAAGCCCCAGTCCCATCTGCCCATGGGCCTGGGCCGTAGGGAGCTGTTGAGGGCAGAAAGCATGGAGAACTACTTGGTCGGCATGAGGTGGGGGCGGATTGTGAAGAGGGAAACGTGGTAAAGGGAGGAGGAGGAGGAAGGGCAGGAGGATTGGGAGGAGAAGTAGGGAGAAAGGGAAGGGGAGGAGGAAGGGGGAGTGAAGGAGGTCTAAGGGAGGTCCATGGGAGAGGAGGGGACCTTCCTGGAGGCAGTGGCGAAGATAGTATTCTGGAGGCAAAGGGAAGCAAATTGCAAGCTGTGGACTCACCCGCAGCTCATCCCTTTCCAGCTGTTAGAACGGTTACGCGGTCCCAATAGGCCCGAGACTCCACCCCAGAACGCCAGGGGAACTGCCAAGGAGCCGGAAAGGGGAGGAGTCAGCATCCATGTTGGCTCCCGTAGCACAGGAGTGGGGCTCGGGACTCGGAGGAAGGCGGGGAACGGCTTCCTTCAGCCTAGGTCTAACCTGCCTGCTGCCCACATAACATGGGAGTAGGCGATCAGCCTGGCTGGGTATCAAAATGAATGACACGGTTGATTTCGGGAAGTAGCAACCCTGAGGGCATCATGGGAAGGTGTAATCTATGTGCCTATTTATCCATTCACTGAGCGTCCATGCTAGCGCCAGGTACGAAGAGGTTGTTTCTTTGGGACTGTACCGGAACACCATCCACGTGTAGAAAAGAAAAGGAAAGGTAAGGTAAGGTAAGGTAAGGTAAGGTAAGGTAAGGTAAGGTAAGGTAAGGTAAGGTAGAAAAGAAGGAAGAAAGGAAGACAGAAAGAAGAAGGGAAGGGGAAGGGGGGAAGGGGAAAGGAAAGGAAAGAAGGAAGGACGGAAGGAAGGAGAGTGAGAGAGAAAGGAAGGAAGAAAAAAAGAAGAGAAAGAAAGAAAGAAAGAAAGAAAGAAAGAAAGAAAGAAAGAAAGAAAAGAAGGGGAAAGGGAAAAAATGAAATTCAGTGTATGATAAAGTGTCACCTCTGCTTTGCAATCCAGATTTGTACATCCATCTGCTGTTATTGGCTCTATTTGGATATCTGATAAATATCTCAAATTTAAAATCTTAAAATGTTACCAGCCTCCTTAACTACCACCCCTCTCCCCAGGGCAAAAGAAACCTGCTCCTTTCACTGCCTTCCCCAAAATGACAAGTCTATATTTTCCAGTTACTTGAGTCAAAACCTTGGAGTCACTTTGATTTTCTCTCTCCCTCCCTCCCTTCCCACTTCATCCCATATCCCTTGTTGAATCCTCTAGCAAATTCTGCTGGCTATCCAACTATCCAAAATCTATCCATAATCCAACTATTTCTCACCACCTTAAGTACTACAACCTTAGCCTATGTCACTAACACCTCTCACCTGGATTATTCTATAGCCTTCTTAACTGGACTCCTTACTTCCACTCTTGCCCCTACTATCTGTTCTTTTCAGAGCAGCCAGTGATCCTTTTCAAATACTGGCAGCTCTTATCACTCCTCTGCTCAAAACTCCCAATGCCTTATCATCTCATTCCTTCAGGTGAAAGCCAAAACCCTATGTGGTCTCGACAGTTCTATCTGATCAGCTGTCAGTTACCTTTGGGAATTTCTCTTCTACCCTCTCATAACTCATGCCACTCAAACTGTGCTTGGATCATACCAAGAATGCTCCCACCCCAAAGCCTACATATATCTCTACTGCAAGTAGAGGTAGTGCAAGTACAGGTCCTCTGTGCCTGTGTAACAAATTACCATAAACTAAGTAGCCTAAAGACAAATACCCATTTAGCATGTCACAGTTCTGTAGATCAATGTCCAGTATGGTTTGGCTGGGTTCTCTGCTCAGGGCATCATAAACCTGAAATCAAGATCTTGGCTGGGTTGAGTTCTCATCTGGAGGCTTTGGGTAGAAATATTCCAAGCTCATTCTTGTTGACAAAATTCAGATCACTGCAGTTGTAGGACTAGGTTCTGGTTTCCTTCTTGGCCATCAGTTGGGGGCCACACTCAGGTCCTAGACACTACCCACTTTCCTTGCCATATGGCCCATTCATCCTCAGGTCAGCAACAGTGCCTCAAGCCCTTCTCAAGCGTGGAATCTTTCTACATTGAGCCAGAGAAATATCCCTGCTTTCAAAAAGTTCAAGTGGATCAATGGAACAGAATAGAGAGCCCAGAAATAGACCCTCAACTCAATGGCCAACTAATCTTCAACAAAGCAGGAGAGAATGTCCAATGGAAAAAAGAGTCTCCAACAGATGTTGGGAAAATTGGACAGCCACATGCAGAAGAATGAAACTGGACCATTTCCTTACACCACAAACAAAAATAGAATCAAAATGGATTAAAGACCACAATCTGAGACAGGAATCCATCAAAATCCCTGAGTAGAACACAGGCAGCAACCTCTTCAACCTCAGCTGTGGCAACTTCTTCCTAGAAACATCGCCAAAGGCAAAGGAAGCAAGGGCAAAAATGAACTATTGGGCCTTCATCAAGATAAAAAGCTTTTGCACAGCAAAGGAAACAGTCAACAAAACCAAAAGACAACAAACAGAATGTGAGAGGGTATTTGCAAATGACTTCTCAGATAAAGGGCTAGTATCCAAAATCTATAAATAACGCATCAAACTCAATACCCAAAGGACAAATAATCCAATCAAGAAATGGGCCGAAGATATTTCTGCAAAGCAGACATCCAAATGGCCAACAGACACATGAAAAAGTGCTCAACATCACTCGGTATCAGGGAAATACAGATCAAAATCACAGTGAAATACCACCTTGCACCAGTCAGAATGGCTAAAATAACAAGTCAGGAAATGATAGGTATTGATGAGGCTATGGGAAAAGGTGAACCCTCCTACACTGTTGGTGGGAATGCAAGCTGGTGGAGCTACTATGGAAAACAGTACAGAGATTCCTCAAAAAGCTGAAAATAGAGCCACCCTATGACCCAGTAATTGCACTACTGGGTATTTACCCTAAAGATACTGAAAGACTCACCCTTCCCCCTTTCATGCTGGGTGTTGCAAGAGGCAGTGCCCCTCTGTGGTTTCGGTTAATAAGCACAGGAACCAATCAGATCATGCTGGTGTTCAAATTTAAATGTCAGCCAATAAGAGTCCAAGTACCGCAAAAAGTCCGGAACTTGTTTGTGCCTGTCTATAAAAAGCTGTAAAATCTGCTGAACGGGGCCTCTTAGCATCACCAGTAATGAGTGCGCGGAGGTCCGGGTTCAAACTTGCAATAAATGACCTTGCTGTTTGGCTTTGACTCTGGACTCTGCTGGTCGTCTTTGGGGGGGGTCTCGGAATTTGGGCATTACAATACAAATGTAGTGATCCAAAAGGGCATGTGCACCCTAATGTTTATAGCAGCAATGTCCACAATAGTCAAACTATAGAAAGAGCCTAGATGTCCATCAGCAGATAAATGGACAAAGAAAATGTAGTGTATATACACAATGGAATATTACGTAGCCATCAAAAAATCTTGCCATTTGCAATGACATGGATGGAACTAGAGGGCATTATGCTAAGTGAAATAAGTCAATCAGAGAAAGACAATTATCATATGATCTCATTAATATGAGGAATTTGAGAAACAAGACAGAGGATCATAGGAGAAGGGAGAGAAAGATAAAAGAATATGAAACCAGAGAGGGAGGCAAACCTTAAGAGACTCTTGGTCTCAGGATATAAACTGAGGGTTGCTGGAATGGAGGGGGGTGGGAGGGATGGGGTGGCTGGGTGATGGACATTGGGGAGGGTATGTGCTATGGTGAGTGCTGTGAATTGTGTAAGACTGATCAACCACAGACCTGTACCCCTGAAACAAATAATAATTGGTTAATAAAAAAAAGTTCACATGGTTAGGTTGGACTCACCCAGATAATATCCCTTTCTTACAGTCAGGTAGGCCATATACATAAGCTGACCACAGAAGTAAAACCTATCATACTCATAGTCCTAGGGATTATGTAGGATGCACACACAGGGAGAGAGAAATTCGAGAATATCTTAAAATTCTACCGACCACACATGTTGTAATAACAGGATTCCAAACTACAGTCATTTGAACCTGATAGGAGTTTTTTATCCTCTTACACAACTGTTCAAGTAGAAATACTTGAGGGCTAATATGGCAGCCTTTTAGTTGTTCTGCCTTCTTCAAGGACGTAGTTCCTCTCTTCAAAAGAGTTCACCAACAAGTCTACTAGGTCCCACCCCAAACAGTGGAGGCAAGAGCGGGAGGCACACCCTTACTCATAAGGGCACAATCTGGCAACGTCACTCAATCACACATACACCTAGCTGCAAGGAGAGTTGCAAAATCTAATCTTTATTTTCAGTGGCTATGTGGCCAGGTATAAGGGATTCTATCAGTAAAGGAAGAAGGGAACAATGGATACTGAGGGGCAACAAGAGGCTTATACCACAGCGAACACTCTTTTTCCAGATGTCCACAAGTCTTATTCCCTCATTTCAAGTCTCTGCTCAAAGACACCTCATAAATGACTTCCCTGACTACCCAGCATAAAATAACAGTCCTCGCCTTCCTTCTCCTTCCTACCCTGCATTATTTTTCTCCACAACACTTAATACCATCTCATATAAATACTTATTCACCTATTGTCTATTTCTCCTGACTAGAAACAGAAGCTCCATGGTGGCAGAGATTCTGATTGCTCTCTGCTCTATCCCCACCCCCTAGTGCTGGCACCAAGAGTAGGTGATCAGAAAATATTTGTGGAACAAATGCATAAATGTATAGCAATCTTCTCTGATGAGAAAGGGGATCAAGTCTGGAGTCAGACTATCTAAATTAAAAACCTGACTCCACCACTCACTAGCTGTAGAGTATTTTGCCTGTTTCTTTTTCTTTCTTTCTCTTTCTTTCGTTCTTTCTTTTGTGCTTTCGTCTTTCTCTTTTCTCTCTTTTTGTAAAATGAAAATAATAGTATCTACCTTGCAGGGCTGCTGTAAGGATTAAATGAATTAATGCATATAAAATGCTTAGAATAGAGCCTGATCAATAATAAATACTTGATATAGTTGATCTGCATAAGCTAAGTGTTTCTGCTGCTTGTAGCACCCTACCAAGTGCTGTTTATACAAAGGTGAAAAAGACAGAGTAGTGTTCAGTGAGGGCAAGAATAAGGGCAGCCCTTCCTGGAAAGAGCAAAGAAGAGTCAGAGCAGGTCTTGAAGTTTACGGCCCCCAAACAACAGTTCTCCAAACAGACAAGGACAGACAGGAATCCTGTTCGGTAGCCTCTACTGAGCCCTCAACACCACCTAAAAACTGAATTATATTTTTTTCATGAGTCCACTCTTCCATTCTGTGCAAATATTATTTCAAACCTGTATTTGCTCATCTTCCTTTTTGGTTTTACTCTCTAATGATAATTTCACATCCTAGTAAAAAAATTAGATGAAACAGAAACAAGAGGATACACATACACACATATATAGATAGATAGGTAGGTAGGTATGTAGGTAGATTTATTTTAAAGAACTGGCTCACATGATTGTAGGGGCTAGCAAGTCCAAAATCTGTAGGATAGGTCAGTATGCTGGAAACTCAGGCAGGAATTAATGCTTCAGTCTTGAAGCAGAATTTCTTCTTTGAGAAATCTCACTCTTTCTTATGGTCTCCAACTGATTGAATGAAGCCCACCCTCATTAAGAGTAGTTTTATTACTTAAGTTTACTAACTGTAGGTGTTAACCACATCTATGGCAACACCTAGATTAGTGTTTGATTAAATAACAGTACTGTAACCTAGCCAACTGACACATAACACTAACCATCACATATGATATTTAAAAGAAACTCTCTAAATCTCTCAATACCAAAAAAAAAAAAAAAACTTAGATCTGCTTTATCCATTCCTCCATCCTTCCTGTTACCAATAAGAGATGTTCCTCCTCTCTCTCAAACCAAGTTCTAGACCTTTGCTCTGGAATTCTCTCTCCTGCCTTCACTTACTCAACAAATATTTATTAAGCATCAACTGTGCTGGGCACTATTTTACGTGTTCGGTTACATCACTGTACAAAACAGTAACACTGACAAAATTCCTGATTTATTAGAGAATGTAAATCCTAGTGGGAGGTACAATAAATAATAAACAAAATGAGCTGCTTTACCTGTTTTACCAATGGGTGAAGGGGACCAAAAGGTAAATAAAAATAAAAATAAATAGAACCTAGTCAGAATACAATTATGAATCACAGGACTGGCTAACACATAGGATATAATTTAAAAGTCTCAATTTCCAGAGAAATATTATTGATCTTAATCTTCACCCTCTTCAGGAAAATATTTATAGAGAATTTATATCACTGGTTTTGGGAAATAAAATACCTTGAATCTAAAGGAAGAGAAATTACCTGCAAAAGCCAATAATGATTTCTGCCCTAACGTAGTTCCTGTTTAGATTAGATGGTAAAACAAGTCTATTCCAAAAGTCCACCCTATATACTGTTTATGGATGATAACAGTCTAAAATAGTCTTGCAGAAAAAAAATACAGTAATGTGTGAAAACACTGCAGGGGACAATGCCAATATAAATAACTTTGTATAATCATGGTAGTATATAGAAGAAATTTTATTAGAATCTTAATCCAGAAATAAAAACAAAATGAATAAACTATATAGTACGTGAGAAATGATGGCGTTATGGAAAAAGGAGTAGAATAAAGAGGAATAGGAGTGTCTGAAGGGAGGATAGGTTGCAATTTTAAATAGCATAATCGGAATAAGCCTTAATAAAAAGGAGACACCTAAGCAAAGACATGAAGGAGGGTAGCCCCTCTCCCCATCTTTTGCTTGGTTAATTCTATTTCATCCTTCAGATCTCAGGTTCCAAATCACTCCTCAGGAAAGCTCTCCTTCATCCCCCACACAGCTAAGTTAGTACTATTGTATGTTCCATTACAATACAATTCTCCTTCATAACATTCACCATACTTGTGATTACTTGTTCTATATTCACCTTCACAATACCTGTGTCACATTCCAAGAGAAAAAGGATTGCATCTCTTTCATTCACCTCTGCATCTGCAGGGCTTAACAGTGTTGGTAAATACACTCACTTGGGTATTTGTGAAGTAATGAATATATGCACAAAAGTGGGAGCATACTCAGAAAAGGAAAAACAGAGTCTGGAATTAGCATGTGTCTGAGCAACACAAATAAATTCATCCTTTTATAAGCAAGGGTAAGAGAATTAAAAACTGAGGAAAAGGGGTTGAAGATGAGGCCAGAGAGATCTTCTGGGAAAGAATCATAGAAAGCCTCAGTTGTGATGTTATAGAATCTGAAGGTACCAGAAGGTGTTGGGTAGACAAATACCACTATTTTGTATTTTGCAAGAATCATTCTTGACCAGTATAGAAAATGAATTGTTAGGTGTTCTCCTAATAGCCATTCTCCTCCTGTTCCTTAGTAACAGAACTCCTAATTTTTAACTGGGTAAAAGAATGACTGGTAAGAATAAAGTGATTTTTCCCAGCCTCCCTTGTAACAAGGTCTGACCACATGACAAATTTCTCATGTGCAACTTTTCGGATGTGTCTTAAAGGAAGAATATATCCCTTCACCCATTCCCCACTCCATTCTGGCCCTTGGAATGTTTGTGTGCAAAGTAAAGCTCCATCTGGGGTCACATTATTGAGGGTCATACCTTTGATACAAGCAGAAAGCTGAGGAGTAGCTTGGTTCTCAAATAACTGTAATGTCACACTAGTCTCGGATTAAATTTTTACTTGAAAAAGAAAAGTTTGTGAGTCACCATTATTTTTAATCTGTTACATATACCTTAGCTAAATGCTAACTAGTCAAAGGGGTTCAGGCTCAAGGAAGCTGCTTGGTGACTGCTCGGTGATCTATACAAGAGCTGATGAATATTCAATTAATGTAGTGACAAAGGACATGGAGAGAAAAGAAAGGGTTCAAGAAATATTTAAGCAGAATTATAATGCTTATAAATTGAGTGGAAACTAGAATGACTGATTTGCTCCAGATGGAAGCTTTCAGGTGTTGACTGATCTGTGAATATTAAGGGCAGAAGATATCAACCAGTGAGATTAGGCATGAAAAAAACCTCTGAATCACTGACAAAACATCAAAAGTTAAATGCAGACTCATTTCTGTCTCTTGTGGTATTAAGCCTTTCTCTTCCTGTGTAAATAGTAGACTGAGCTGGAGGAAACTGAAAGATGTTCAGTGAATATTTACCAAGCACATATTATGTACCAGGTGCTGTGATAAGGGTACAATGGTGAGCAATACAGCCATGGACAGTGACCTCATGAGGTATGTAATTACCAACTGTTAGAAGTGCTACGTGTTGCAAACATGAGGAATTATGGGAGCTGGAGTCTGGGAAGTTATCTGAGGAAATAGCATTTGCACTAAGTACTCAAGAACGAGTAGAAGTTAAGCAGGTAAAGTGAGGGAAAAGCACTGCAAGCCAGGAAATGGTGCAAAAGCCCTGATGTGGAATGGGACATCACAGCTTAGAAGAATGGAGATGTCAGTGCGGTGAGAGCACAGAGAGGGAGCAAGGGAGGTGTGGTTCAATTTAGTTCAACAAACAGTACTGACAGTCCAGTGTTTGACAGATGGTAAGATAAAGCTGAGGTGGGCAGGGACTGGATCATGCAGGGTCTCAGAGGTCACAGGTAGAATGCACTTTTATCCTAAGAATGGAAAGCTATTGTGAGGTTTTAAGCCTAAGTTTGTGTTTTCTGGCCTATGAATGGAGAAGAGACTGGAGAGATGCAGAAGTGGGTACGAAGTAAAGTGGTAATTGCAGTAACTCTGCTGGAAGATTGTAAAAATGAGGAGGGCAGAGAGAATCAAGGGATATTTAGAAATGTAAAACATGAACAGATGGGATTTCGCAACTGAGTGAGGTTTCTATCTCCTGCAACAGGAGGAGTACTAGGTATAGAAAGAAAGCTGATGAGGAAAACATGCTGAGTTGGGAATGTTTTTGAGATACGTAAGTGGGAATGATCTGGGAGGCATCAGTAACTGAAGCTGAGTGGGGAGGACACAATCCTAGAGAAAAGTGTCTGAGAAAGAAGAGGCCCTAGAGAAATTTTTTTTTTTTTTAAGATTTTATTTATTTGACAGAGAGAAACACAGCCACAGAGGGAACACAAGCAGGGGGAATGAGAGAGGGAGAAGCAGGCTTCCCACCGAGCAGGAAGCCCGATGTGGGGCTCAATCCCGGGTCTCCGGAATCATGACCTGAGTTGAAGGCAGTCGCTTAAGCAACTGAGCCACCCAGGCGCCCCCCCCTAGAGAAATCTTTAGATGTAAAGGCTGGAAGCAGCTAAGCCTCAAAGGAGGCTATAAAGCGGTGAAAGTAGTAGAACCATGAGTGGAATCACAGACATCAGTGAAACTGTCAATGACGAGGACTAGTCAATAGTACCAGATGCTACTGAGAAGTGAAGTAAACTGAGGACTGGGAAATCATCACTGAATTCAGGTGTATGAGTCATTTGGTGAGCCAGGGTGACCTCATCAAGAATACTTTCAATAGAATGAAGATTGTAGAAGTTAAAACTGGACTGGGTGGAGGAATGGGAATGGAGAGTCACAGTATCCAACTGTTTTAGGAAGTTAAGCTGTAAAGTGGAAAACAATAGGATGGTAGTTGGAAGGGAAATAAGGTAGTGGTTTGTTTGTTGTAACAAGGGAGTCTTTAACATGTCTTAACAATGGTGAGAATAGAGTAAAATAGGAAAAAAATCAGATATTGCTGAAGAAGGAAGGACTAGGATTCAGAGCAGGAACAGGTATTGGCTTTTAAGAGGCATGCTTATCCTATTTAGATGGAGGGAAAGAGAGAATGATGCAGATATAGGTGGGTGACCAGGTTGTGAGATGTTGTGAATTCCTGATAGCTTCTACTTTTACCTATGAATCAACAAATAAAGTTACCTGCAGAAAACTGAAGAGAATAGTGAGGGTAGTAAGAGGCTTAAGAATACTGATTTGAAATGTCATTGCAGGGAGCAGCAGAGACTGGAAAAATGTAATGGGCATTGAGTCTCCATTTGATACTGGTAATCATGAATTCATAGTGATATAAATCTGCTCTGTAGTAATTTCCTTGGGCTTTTAGCTGCCCAAATGCAGAGACACACAAATGTCTCATTTTATCTGAGTCCAACAAAGAGAAGACAAAGAAATCTAGCCTGTTCCAAGAGAATGACTGGAGTTTAAGTTGGACATAAATCTTAAGACAGAAGGTGTTAATGGAGAGAAGGTAGAATCATGGCTTGAATGCTCCAGTGAAATCAGAGAACAATAGTAAAGGAATTATCAACAGGCAAAGTAGAAGGAATAGTCAGTAAGATGCTGGTAATAGTGCTTTTTTTTTTTTCTATTAAAGATTTTATTTATTTGACACACACACAGAGAGAGATCACAGGTAGATCACAGGTAGGCAGAGGCAGGCAGAGAGAGAGGGAAGCAGACTCCCTGCCGAGCAGAGAGCTCGATGTGGGACTTGATCCCAGGACCCTGAGATCATGACCTTAGCCGAAGGCAGAGGCTTAACCCTCTGAGCCACCCAGGCGCCCCATGGTAATAGTGTTTTAAACATGGAGCAATCTGGGGTAATGACATTGGCCAGGACATAACTAAGGGAGTGGGTAGTTAGACAAGGCAGACAGACTGAATCAAGGAACTAAGAAACTGAAATACTGAATGGACCATGTAGTGACATTAAAGTATCAAGGAGTCATAGGAAGACCAAGGGCTAGCTATTTTGAGAAAAGTACAAGAGCGGTGGTTACTAAGGACAAGTAATGAGAAAGGATGGTATAGTTTAATAGGCTCAAAGGAATCAGATTTTGCAAAGGAGTAGGCATTTAAGTTCTGAAGCCACAATGGCAAGAACACCAACTCCGTCTCCAATACGTATTTGTGATAAGAGATAGAGCTTTGTTAACATTTATTCTTGTGTTGTGCTTAAAAAGGTCACACTGCTCTTATTACACCAATGGATACCACTTTATGGCAGACCTAAGGGACACATCAGTGACTACAGAAGACGGATAACAAGAGTAGGGTTCTTCTAAGTACTGAACATATTTATAAACAGAGAGAAAAGGTTAAAAACTTATGGGATTAACTAATGGATTACACTGGGGGATACTTGTTTCCCCAAGCCTAGGAAGAGGCTGGGTGTAGATGAGCATGTAAAGACAAACTCGGGAAATTCAGAGAACATAGCCTCTAGAGTCAAGACAGATCTTGGTTTTAGTCCTTTTCCAGCAAGTAGTAATTATGTGACACGGAAACACAGACAATTCACAACAGAAATTTACTGCAAGGATACATACAAATGTCCATGTGGAACAGTCCTCCCACTAGCACCACAGTATTCCAGGTCCCCATTCCTGTCTTGGAATTTCTAGAGTTCATAAGCTATTTTAGCTGCAGTTACATTCAAAGAGAGAACTTCATTGGGTAGACACAAAGCCTCTCAGCAGGGAAGTTCCTGGTCAGCAACTTGTATGCTCCTAGTGAAACATTCTGTTCAAGATATAGGAGCTAAAGAGGCAAAAAGCTGTTTGAAGCCACTTTTCTCAAGAGGTAACTTGAGACAGGTAAGTATAGGTAACTCTAAGACAGGGTTCGGGTACATTCTGGAGTCTTGCTTCCTAATCCATTAAGTGGAGATAATATCGCTTACTTGTAGTTTTGCTATAAAGATTAAGTATATATATATGTACTTAAGGACATATATCAATATCAGAACCTATACAGACTGGGTGGCTCAATGGATATAAGGACATATTTCAATATCAGAACCTATACAGACTGGGTGGCTCAATGAATATTCTGAGAGGCAGCCTGGTGTAGTAAAAAGTACACGGATTTTAAAGTCAGATCTCTATCTTTAAGGACCTGCTACTAGAGAATTACAACTTCCTGATCCACACAGCAGGGAAAAATGTCTGCTCTATGGGTGGCTATAAGGAGTTTTTTTTATTATTGTGGGAGTCAATGTCTAAAAGCTTCCATTTCCTTTGTAAAAAATGAAACATGGTTACTTGATGGGGAATAGCTGAACGTGAAGTGGGGGAAAAGGAGAACAGTGAAGGTATAAAACATGGTGATTAGGAGATGAAATACACCAGGAAGCAAAAAGGTTGCTTAGTAGTAAAGGCCTGGTTGAGGTTGGAGACCTTGAATATTTAGTGCCGTTCATAACACAGCTGTTTTTCCCTAGCAGTCTGAATGGAGGAACAGAAAAAAAGAGTTGGAACGATATAAAAAAAGGACACAAGGGAGGCAAAATGCAGTGATGGCATGACAGGCCATTCAGACTGCTGAATAAAGTAGTAAATTTCACAGGGAGGGCAATAAATGAGAGAAAAATGGAGAGGCTCAACATGGAAATAATAGAAAAGGGACAGCGGGAACTATACAGGGTAGAGAATGGAAGAGCTGAAATTATAGACATGCAGGTACCGATAAAGCAGTCCCAAGGATTTGCTTTATCCCTTTTTTCCCCCATAACCACCATCATCTATTTCTCCCTTGGGCTTCTGTCCCTCAGGTCTGACTATATTGCAGAATATAGTCCCCCAAGTCTCCCCTTTCTGACTGCTCCTGAAGACAAGCACACAGATCTTCTTTGTGTAAAGGTTTTACCACTCATCCTGGGGTAACAAAAAATAGCAAGAAAGTAACAACTTGGGAAAAGGGCTGAAGTTCCAGAACACTCCAAAATTCCTACAGGTTTCATCTATGTTCTGGGGCTACTGACTGACCTCCCAGGAGGCACTAAAAACCCTGTCATTGATTTCTTGACCGGTTGTCCTGAGTTATCTCCTCCTTTCTCTACATCTACCAAAATTCCTTAGAGTCCGCAAAAAGAAATATGAATGCACACCTGGCTCACAAATGAGCCACTTAAGTCACACAGATTTAAGTAAAGGACAGCTAAAAAGAAGTCTCCTTTTCTCTGCCATCTGGGCAGGAACCAACTTCCTACTGATGTCACTAACATTAAAATTGTACCACAGACCTTGCTTTAACCAGGTGCCTGGGAATGCTTAGGTTTCCTTCTACACACAGAAGGCAATTTCTCTACTGCAGGCCTGAAGCCAACAGATATGAACTAAATAAGGATGGTGCCAATAAAGTGGGCAAAGCTTCCCTACCCAGAACATAAACCAAAGAGAGTAAAAGCGGGTTTATTGGCTCCAGGAAAAGGAGCAATAGTATCTAGCTGTCAGGTAACCCCTCACTCTATATGCAGGCTGCATCCAGCCCAAGGTCCACTGGCTCCTTCAATTTGAGGGTCCATCCAGTGCCTCCCTTCCGGGGGTTGGGGAGGGCTAGCTGCCTGAGGTTCCGGAGTGTTCAGCAGCAACAGCAGGTCCAGCTGAGGCAGCCTCGTAGTCTGCAATGCGGCGCTGTACCAGAGCAGGCATGAGGTGCACATAAGCGGCCATGAGGCGGTGGTTGGAATGGATCAGCTTCCCAGCACAGCTGTGCAAACAGGCTTCCTGCAGAGAAGACAGAGTGAAGCAGAGGCCAAAGAAGTCCTGTCGGGTCCTCCTTCCTTCCCATTCCTAGCCTAGGGGCGAGGGTCGTGGAAAGGCCAGGGCCAGAGGCGGGGGAATTCGGGATTGGGAACGGTCTACCGCGAACCTCCCTACACAGCTCCCCACCTAACCTCCTCAGCATCCAGAGCTCGGTGGTGCAGGCTGGGCACGCAGCGCTGGAAGCAGAGTTCCGTCATCCGATTGTAGACCAACAGGAAGTCCCGCAACTAGGAGAAAAGCGGACACAGAACTCAGCGATAAGGGGGCACCTCGAAGCCTCGTCGCTCGAGGTTTCCCTGGACCCCGCGCCACAGCCCGACGTTTCTAGCCCTAGGATATCCAGCCAAATGGACAAGGATGCTGGCTGAACCTACAGCCCTGCGCCGACTTAGCACCCACTCACGTTCCTTAGTTGCTGCTGAGGCTGCGGTTGTGGCTCCATCGCGCCACCGGCGCACGCTACGTCACTTCCCTCCAGCCTCTTGGTAACGCCCCGGAAGTGCTCTCTCCTTGCTCCCCAGTGACTGAGAGGGTTGGCTCAAGGATCGCCCTGCCCCCGGCTAAACGTCATTTCCGCCCTTATAATCTGCGACGTGGCCGGCTTCTTCTGCCCAGGAGGGGACGTCACTTCCGCCGAGTCCCTGACCTGCTGCTAGGATCGCGACGGGAACTGGAGCCCGAGGTCCCCGCGCGGCCCGGGCCCTGCGCCCTGAGGGGGAGAGCGGCCCGGCCCGAGGTGAGAAGGACAAACTTGGGCGAGGGGAAGTTGAACGCACGAACCTGCCCTGAGGGAAAGATGCCCCTGAGCCTTGGGGAAGGATGAGGATACACCTGATGCCCAGGTGTATGGGGGGGGGCGGGGACTAACACACCTGGGAGACATAACTGACATTGGTGGAAGGGATCCCTGTGTTCTGGAAAAAAGAGGCTTTTCCCAGAGGCCGAGAACATACACCAACTGATTCAACTAAGGCCTGGGGGGGAGGGCCCAAGGAAGAGGAGGTGCATGGGATGGAGGAGGGGGAGACCACCTGAAGTAAAGAGGAAGAAACACTGAGGGAATCTGAAAAGTCAAGCAATGGAGAACATATCTGAATGGGAAGAGTAGGCTTCTGAGCCTTGGAAAGTGGTTAATCTGGTGGGGGGGAAACAACTGCATTGTGTAAGTTCCAAGACAGCACAGACCTTATCTCTCTTGGTCACTACTGTGACCTCAAATAATGCATGACACATAGTAGGCACTTATCAAATGTCTGTTGAATGATCACCTGAGTCCTGGTGCGGTTGAGGGTTCATGACAAGACACCTGAGGCCTGGGTGTGCGTATGGAAAGATACACACCTTGAAGGGAAGAAATACATATCCATGAGAAGAAAGGAATGATGGCCCAATCCTAGAATACTCAGGTCTTGGGACAACCTCTAACATCTTTGAAATGGTGGGGGAGACCTTGCTTTCTGGAGTACTGGCCAGTTTCCAGAACTGTCTGTGTTGGGCTTTGCAGGGCGCTGGGGTGGAGACTTTGACTCCAATCCCTTCCCTAGCCATGACGGACGGGATCCTAGGGAAGGCAGCCACAATGGAGATCCCCATCCACGGGAATGGTGAAGCTGGGCAGCTTCCTGAGGATGATGGGCTGGAGCAGGTGCTTCTGTTTGCTTCTTCTCCAAATTGTTTCAACTTAGGAATCCCAAATCATAAGCCCTGGGCTCTTACCCCATTCCATTAGTTTTCCCCTAACTTACTAATTCCCTCCAGTCTTTTTACAAATCTTCATTCTGATTCTATGCAGACTTCCCTTGTGTGCTCTCTCTGTGATGCTTCAATCCAAGCTTGTTCTCACCCCCCAAATGCTTCAGCTGCCCCAATGTTCCTGAAGCCCCCCTCTTCTCTGGCCTCTAGGACCTCCAGCAGGTGATGGTGTCAGGACCCAACCTCAATGAAACCAGCATTGTGTCTGGTGGCTATGGGGGCTCTGATGATGGACTCATCCCCACAGGTATGAATGATCAGGACAGGAAGCTTGAGTAGAGAGAGGGAGAGGAATGGTTCTGGGGAGTATAGGGTATATCTAAGATAGCTTGGATTATGTCTGGAGATCTTGGGAACTTCTGCTAGTATGAACCCTATGGACTGCCCTTTGCTAGAGCCCAGGGTTGTCCAGCTCCTCCCACTTGCCATTTAGCCCCTGAGATGTGACCATTTGTCCTTTCTCTGCTGCCACCACCCAAATCATGTTAAGAACTTTGTTTCGCAGATGTTCTCCCTGCTCTGGAGCTTGAGACTGATTTGGAACTCTGCAGCTTCTTAGAGTTTTGCTTTACACTCTAAAGTTTAGAGAAGCAAATATTTTTGCATCTCACACTGAGTAGGATTCCACGCGAGAATGTCAGTGAGGTTTCTTATTATCAAGACCCACCATCCTTAACTGGCCCCCACCCCATTCTCAGCATATTTTCTTCCTTCCCGCACCCCAGCCCTCATCACCACCTCAGAAGGAGGCTAGATGTATATTGGGATTTGGGTCTTAGGGCACAAGGTATGAATTCTTCCTTGGGAGTAGGAGAATCTCATTGTCTCTAATTTCTGCTACTTCAGGAAAGTGATTTTTAAATGCCGGGTGGGAGGTATGGTGGAGCCACAGAAATGTCTAGTTATATCTGAGAGAGGCTGGTGTCAGAGAACTTGATTCTTTAGGGTCTGGCCGCCATCCATCTCACAGTACCACTCCTGCTGGTCCCGGAGATGAGGTGGCTCGGGGCATCGCTGGAGAGAAGTTTGACATCGTCAAGAAATGGGGCATCAACACATACAAGGTGGGATTTAAGCACTTTTCCCTTCCTCCAAACTTCCTCTGGGTACCGTTTCCCCATCTTCCAGATTCTACTATCCCACCTATGGCTGAGACTAGGAGTGTGGGGATGCTAGGATCGATACCTGTTGGGGGGGCAGGGTGCTAGGCTCTCTGACCTATTCCCCCACTTTCCAATCAGTGCACAAAGCAGCTGTTATCAGAGCGATTTGGCCGAGGCTCCCGGACTGTGGACCTGGAGCTAGAGCTGCAGATTGAGTTGCTGCGTGAGACGAAGCGCAAGTATGAGAGTGTCCTGCAGCTGGGCCGGGCACTGACAGCCCACCTCTACAGCCTGCTGCAGACCCAGCATGCACTAGGTGACGCCTTTGCTGACCTCAGCCAGAAGTCCCCAGAGCTTCAGGTGCCTTGGTCAGGCCAAAGAGGGTGGGGGGACTGGGCCCGGGCCCTCCCAGGCAGTCAGCCCTCAGCCTCCCTCCCTCCCTCCCTCCCTCCCTCCCTCCTGCAGCCCAGAGGGAGAACCCCTCCAGGGTAGGCCCAGCCCTACCCCCAGCAGCACTCACCCGTGGAGGCAGCCTAAGGGTTTGTACAGAGGTTCAGAAGTTGGAGGGGTGGGGGAGGCGGCACAGTAGATGCCTCACAAGTAACCCTTCTCTGCATCAGTGCTCAGCCTAATCAGAGCCCCTCCCTTGCCTGCTGCACTAGCTTTCCCTGTTCTTGTCCTGTGAACTTATATGAGAACCTCACTCCCACATCCCTACCCCAGCCATCCCTGGGGTGGCCCCACTAACTTTCTGGCTAAGAGCCTTGCTGGAGGCAGTCCTTGGTTTTTCCAGTTTCCATGACTGTTTCCACCCTGGGGAGGAGGGGAGTGAGGGCCCTATAGCTTTAGTCAGGTAGGAACTGTTGCTCGAGGGCTGTCCTCCCTTCTGCCCTCAGGAGGAATTTGGCTATAATGCAGAGACACAGAAGCTGCTGTGCAAGAATGGAGAGACACTGCTTGGGGCTGTGAACTTCTTTGTTTCTAGCATCAACACATTGGTCACCAAAACCATGGAAGACACGCTTATGACTGTCAAACAGTATGAGGCTGCCAGGTGTGGGCAGGGCCTAGGGTTTTGGGAGTTGGCTGGCATGGGTGGAAGTTTGAGTTTGGGTCATAAGAATTGAGGAAGGAAAGGAGAGTATGTGTGGAGGACACAGGGTTGGAGACCAGCCTGTATTACCCCTTCCTCAGGCTGGAATATGATGCCTACCGAACAGACTTAGAGGAGCTGAGCCTAGGCCCCCGGGATGCAGGGATGCGTGGTCGACTCGAGAGTGCCCAGGCCACTTTCCAGGCCCATCGGGACAAATATGAGAAGCTGCGAGGAGATGTGGCCATCAAGCTCAAGTTCCTGGAAGAAAACAAGGTGCCAACCCCACCCTTTTGACCCCAGCCCACCTTCCCATCTGTAACACTGACCTTCTACCCCTAAGACCCTCCCCATTACTAGACGTGGGAAATGCAGCCTGACTAAAGGTTGGGATCTTCCCCCCAGCCCCTTCAGTCCCTGGACCTTCCTAGTCACCTGCCCTCCCTCCAATCCCTGGCCCTTTTCTGTTGGAGAATTTGGCTGCTGATCCAGGAACATAACTGGGAGAAATCATCCTCTGAGCTGGGATACGAGAACCCCAGGCCCAGCAAATCAAGTCAGGTTTCTCCCATCAGGCTGACCCTTATCCTTTGATTCCCTTAGTGAGTCAGCCTTAGGTCAGCCTCCACCCTAAAAGCACCATCAGAGCAGAATCCATGTACCCCTGGTCTGGGCTCAGGCTCAAGAAGGGCATCTGAGTCCAGTCTCAGCTGACCTTGCTGGACCCCCAGATCAAGGTGATGCACAAGCAGCTGCTGCTCTTCCACAATGCCGTGTCAGCCTACTTTGCTGGGAACCAGAAACAACTGGAGCAGACCCTGCAGCAGTTCAACATTAAGCTGCGGCCTCCAGGAGCTGAGAAGCCCTCCTGGCTAGAGGAGCAGTGAGGTGCTCCTGACCAAACCTGGCTATCAAGAAGGACATTGGGAGAGGCAGTCCCAGGGTGGGGGAGATTGGACATGGGACATCCCTTGCCACCTGCCCTCTGGCTTGGGTTCCCTTTCCCTGGCTGGGGCCTGACGCCAGTTTTGCCCACACTGCTGTGGGTAGGGAGGGGGCTTGCAGGCCCAGCAGCTGCTGCCCTGTCCTTTATCTTTCTGGCCACGGGGCTTCATTCCCAGATCTTTTCCTTCCACTCCACAGCCAAAGGCTATGACAGAACCACTCCCTGGCCAATGGCATTACTCCTCAGGCCTGTCCCCAGCTCCTGGGGTGTGCCCCCTGACCAATGGCAGAGTCTCAAAAGGCTCTGTCCGCCAATGGCAGCTCTTCTCAGGCTCCCCTGGGCCAATGATGTTGCCTCCAGTACCCTTTGTCCCTCCTCTATGCGTCCCCTTTGCCGAGAAGGGGACTGGGACCAAAGGGGTGGGGATAATGGGGAGCCCCATTTCTGGCCCTGCATCTGAATGGGCTTCCCCTCACCCACCTACCCAGTTTAATTGTGCTTAGAGTCCTGGAAGATCGGGACCTAGCACTAGGAATAAACCTTTCATAAAAGCAGGCCCAGTGAGGTCAATTTGTGGGGGTACTCTATAGGTGGGTGGTCTGGGTGGAGAAATGCTAAGTCTAATCATACACCAAAATCCTATCAAGCCAGAAGAGCAGAGGCCAGATAGCTGGAAGTCACAGGTTTCAGGAACAGACTAAGAGCCTGCTCCTCCCAGCCCCACTGGAGCCAAAGCTTTATTTGCTCTTGAGGCCAGCACTGAGATAGCTTTGGTCTTAAGAGCACAGGGCCTGGAGGGGGTTGGGCTCACTGACCTTCATCAGCCATTCATTCATACAGCAAATATTTACTGAGTGCTTTTATTTGCCAGGCACTGCTCTAGACCCTAGGGATACATCAGTGAATAAAAATACAGTCCCTTCCCACATTGCTTATGGCCTAGTGGGGGATAGAGACAAGTAACCAGGCAACTACAATACAGTGGTGAGTACTAGGATAAAGAAGTTCAGGGAGCTCTGGGAGTGCAGAGGATGGGTGTCTAGCGGAGGTCGGTTATCACCAAGACCTGAATGGCAAGTAGACACAGGCAAAGAACAGGGGGAGGAGCAGTCCAGGCAGAGAAGCCAGCATGTGTGAAGGCCTTGATGGGACTTCAAAGGAATTCAGTTTGGTGTGAAAAGTGGAAGGGGAGTGGCTAGAGAAGGACTACAGAGGTGAGGCAGTGAGGGGGTCACGCTGGGCCTGGGCTTATGATTAAGGACTTTGGCTCTCAGGAGAAAGGGAGCTGTAAAGCTTTGTCAATCATGCGTTTGGTGACACAGGAGAAATTAAAATTGAGAAAAATAGTCCTCATGAGGCTTGGAACAGTGTTACACAAACCCTGGCCCCCAAACCTGAAAGCAAGCATGAACCCTGAGGCTCACAAGCAATGGCTGCCAGAACTCACCAGTTGGATGAAAGGTTGTGGGTACTCCCAGGTGTTGAGCCCATATCAACCTTGTCTGAGGCAAGAAATCTCCCCTGACAGCACTTTGATTCAGTCAGTGCCCAGATACCATCCCTTCTGTGCTCTTTGACCAAGGAGAGCCCCAGAATTTTTCAGCATTCTACACTACCTCTCTGGAGGGCTGGAGGAAGAGGACAGCCCAGTTAGCAGGTTCTCATAGCCCTGAGATCCATGCAGCCTGATTGTGCTCTTTGCCACAGATCCTGCAGCTCCCAGGCAGCCTTTTTGGGTTTGGGTCAGCCTGCAGCCATCTGGAACTTGATTATTAGGTTGGGTGCTTCACATACAAACCCCCACTTTGTGGGCCACTGGGGACTTTAAACATGAAAAGTACTGAACCTGCAGCTGACGAGGCAGGCTGTAAGCGGAGCTCAAATCCTGGTTACACACCACTTTCTGGCTGAGTTAGCTGATCAAGGTTAATGTCTGGGTGTCTGGGGAGCCAAGGGCCCTCAGTTTCTTCCCCTGTAAAACACAGCTAATAAAAGAAGATACCTATTAAGATTATAAGTATTAAAGGAGACAATAAATGTAAAATGATTTGTTATGTTTCTGTCACATAATAAGCACTCAGTCCCTGTTAACTGTTGTTAAATAATTTTCCACTGGGGCTGCTTTTCCACAATGCGATGATTCTGAATTGCTCTGGTTTTTGGTGTGGAAGGGAATAACTGGATGGTCGGAACCATAATCTCGTGAGGGGGCTCCTGAGGGAGTCAGGCACACAGAGCCAAATCCGGTCCCCCCACCTTTTACCCCGTCCGCCCTTCTAGTGCTCTGGGTACCACCTTTCCACCTGGGGGGGGGGCGTGCAGCTTCTGTCGCCCAGGGATCTGTGCCGAGGTACAACTATCCCTGTATCCCCCTGCGCAGTAGGGAGCAAACTAGCATATTACAAAGGTGCCCCCCAAGAAAGACAGGAAGTGCACCTCTTGGAAGGCCCGGACCAGCTCCCAGAGTCCGAAATCTCTGCTGCCCAGCTGCGTTTTCTTGATGGACCCTCAGCCCAATCCCTGAGACCGACTACACCGCCCTGTCCCAGAGCGGTCGGGAGCCAGAAACCGCGGGCAGGGATCGGGGACCCGGGATCCCGTTCATGCGGCTCCCTAGCCCGCCGGCGGAGGCAGCTCGCGCAGGAGCCTCGAGGGGGTTGGGGAAGCCAGGCGGGCGGGGCTCCCGCGGCGGCAGGCGGACCGGGGGTGGGTCTTCAGCACCCGAGCCGCCCCCTCCCCCGGCGGGTCTGCAGCCCCGCCCCGGCCCCTCCCTCCGGCCTGTGCGGCGGGTCCGGCGGCGGCGCCGGCGCGGGGACAGGCGGAGGCGCGGGACGTGGGGCGGTGCCGTGGGCAGGGCCGGGCGGACGGGCGCTGGCAGCCGGGGCAGCGCCGCGGGCCGCTCCGAGGGGCCGCAGTCTGGGCCTTGGTCCTCCCATCCTGCTCCGCCGCGGTGAGTGCGACGGGCGGCCCCCAGGGGTGCATTTGTGTCCCCGTCTGCCCGGCTCCGGGTCCAAGTCCGAAAGGCGGTGTGTCTGCCCGAGTGTCTGTGGGTGGGGGCACAGATGCTTTTCAAAAGCTCTGTCTCTGTCCACGTGAGGCGTGTCCGTGTCCGTGAGAGCAGTGGGGGGATTCTTCGGGCTGTGGCTGCTCACGTGAGGTCCATGTTTGAGGGGGGAGGCGCGGGTGGATGGGTGATGGTTCCTTGGAGGAGCGCGGGGTTTGGGAGCTTGTGTATTTTGGTAGAGGGTGTCGAATGCTGCGGCCGCGGGTGGTGGTGGTGTGGCGGCGGGGATTGCTGAATGGGACTCGAATCTTGTGGCCCAGCTTGTCTCAAGGGTTCCTTTCTCCCTGGTGCAGACACTTCCACCCCCTGGCTCCCCCTTCCAACCTCCTCAGGCACCCAGAAGCCCACCAGTCAGGATGGAGGACACTCTTGCTCCTCTAGCCCTGCTCCCTGGACAGGAAGCTCATCCGGAGGCGGCTTGTTGTAGAAGAGGACCCCTCCGACTCCCCTTCAGCCTGGGCCCCGCCTGGAAGACCCCAGGCCCCTCCCTGGTTCTAGCCTCCTCCCTTCTGGACTTGGCTTCAGATCCTGGGCTGCAAACCTGCAGGGACAGATGGTTGCAGGTTGGAGGGGCAGGCTGCACCCCAGGGAAGTCGGTCTGATTGAAGGCAGGTCCTGGGCTTGCTTCTGGTCTGGGGGTCTCTGATGCGGACAGCATAAACCCAGGACTAACCCCAGCAGGAAGATGAGATCTGTGAGGTTGGAGTGGGTGCAGAGGTCTTTTTCACAGGTCTTTCCGTTTGTCTCTCCAGCTTACCCCAGTGCCCATTCATCCCCTAAGTAGGGCTCTGATTTGCTGCAGAATTGGAATCAGACCTGCAGGCCTGACAGATGCGCTACCTCTCTTAGCTTGCATGCCTTCAGTGACAGAGCACTTACTACCTTATGCCATAGAAGAGCTTTTTTATGTTAAGTAGAGGTTTTTTTCTTTGGAACTTTGTTTACTTGTCTTGTTATTGCCTGTGCTTTTGCCTCTCTGTCTGGTGAGAGGAAACTGCAGTGATTTAAACATGGCTCTTCTGTCACCAGCATATACTGAGCACCCTCTGTGTGCCAGGTGCTGCCTCAGCCACTTAGGGGACAATGGCATTCTTGCTGAGAGAAGAGCTTGAGCAAAGTTGTGGTAATACAGCCTGTGTTCAGAAAAACAGCAAAACCATATGGCTAGAGTAGAGAGTGCCCAGAGGGAGTGTCATGGGTACCCTGAACTTAGCAAACATTTATTTTAGAAGGGAGGTGGGGGCAACTACAACCACTCTCTAACACACTTAGCCTTACTGTAGAAACCAGCAATTAAATTCTCAAGGTGGGATTTAATCATGGCACATGATACAGTGTGTAGGGACCTTTGGCTGGAAAGAGAACCTTGGAATCACAGATTTGGGGAATAAAAAGACCTCCCTCCAATCCCAATTTGCAAGTAAGGGGATGGAGTAGAAACTTGGCCAGAGTCTTACCTTGCACTAGTGAGATTAGTGACTAGCTCCTAAATCTCCTGGCCTTTTAACTTGGTTACATTTTAGAGGCAGAATCAAAAATATAGTCATAACTAGTATTTGAAAGGTAAAAGAACAGGAAGAATTGAGGAAATTCCCAGGGTTCTGGCTCATGTGGCCAGGTAGATGGTGGTACCTTTTATTGAGTTGAGAAACGCCATCAGGAAGAGAAAGTTAAGGGAAGATGAATTCAGTTTTAGACTAATCTCTATGCATCATCCATGTAGAGATGTCCAAGGTATGGTTGGATATATGGGCCTGGTGTTCAAAAAAGTTTTTTGCACAGAAGATAAGGCTTTGGGAGTCAAGTGGATGGTAACTGAAACCTTGGGAGATGATGAGATTTCCCAGGCAAAGTATGAAACTGAGAGAAGAGGCCCTGGATCAAAGCCCTGGGGAATTAGACATTTAAGGAATGGGCAGTGAAGCCATAGCCAAAGAGGCAGGTGAGAACCCCTATCAAGTGAATCATGAACACGCCTAGTACAACCTCTGCCCCTTTGAGTCCTGCTGTCTTGCCCCAACTGGTCCATGTTTCTTAATTTTTCATGCTTCTGTTCTTTTACTCACTGTTTTCCCAATGTACCTGTCAAGCTCCTACAAGACTCAGCTCATATATCCCTTCCTCTGGAAGCCCTCTTTACTTCTTCTCCACCACCTTGAGGGTTAGAGACTTACTCCATTTTTTAGCCACAACAGTTTGAATATGTCAGTATCATGACACCAGATTATGGTTGTATATTTCCATGTTTTTTTTTCCCACTCTAATCTGAGAACTTGTGACGGACAGGGAGTGCATCTGTCTCAGCTTTGTGTCTCCAGTTCCCAGGTTAAGAGCCTGGTCCAGAGTATGCCCAGGGCAGTCTGATTCTTTGCTAGGTTGATCAGCTGATTGGATGGTTCATCCACCAGCTCAGTCTGGCAGTGGTGAGGGAGAGGGCACTGTGAATTTCATCACTTCCTTCCCTGTCAATCTGACTGAAAGGATTCCTTGGCATTCAGGACTTTACCTCCTCCAGAGATTTTTCTGTCCAGAGAAACCCCTGAAACTAACCTGCAGTCATTGCCATTTTGGTGAGGTCTCAAATGATCAAATACAGTTGGGGGTTAGTGTACAGGAGTGAGTCATTTTAAGAAGCAAGTGAGCCATACTGACCTCTTGCATCATTTTCTAATAATCCCTTGGTCACCTACCTCTAGCCACAGCTGTGTAAATCACGTGTCCTGGGACTCTCATGAGGTTGTAGGAGGAAATCATGGGGGAAACTGGATGCTGTTTGAGAATTTGGAGAAACTGAAAAGCCTTGAAACATATCCTTTGCAGATGGCAAGGATCTAGTGGAGTCAGCACTGGCTTTCTTCATTTGCTCACAGTCAACTTCCTTCTCAGCCCTCTGGATCTGTCTTCCTCTCCTCCAGCCTCTGGAAACCATACTCTCTAAAGCTAATGACAGCTTATTTTCAGCTTTAGATCCTAGGGCCCCTTTGGCAATATTTCTCCTTTCTGGTTTCTCCTGCCTCTCAGGCCACACCTTTTCATTTTCTTTGCAAACAAGCTTTGTTTCCTGGGCCTATCCCTTAAGTGTTGAGGTTCCTTGGGGCACAGTCACAGGTTCTCCTTTCTCTCCTTACACTCTGTCCAGGTCCTGTCAGCCAATTCCATGGCTCCAGGCACTATCTCTACACCAATGACTCCCAAATCCCTGTCTCCAGGCTGACGTCTTTCCGAGGCTCTGCCTACCTTTCCCATTGCCAGCCAGACCTCTCCATTCACATGTCCCATAGGCACCTCAGATTTGTCTTACGAAAACTGAACTTTTCATCCTTTCATCTAGCTGCTCCTCTTCCAGAGTTTCCAAGCCAGAAAACAAAGAATTGTCTCCAATTCTTTCTTCTCTGTCTACTCTTCACTTCCCACCAGTCATCAAGTTCTATTGATTCTGCCCTATGAAATCTACTTCTCTCTACCTCCCCTTTACTACTCCCCTAGTCAAGGCCACCATCACCCCTCCTATGGAATGTCATGCAGTCTCACTTTTCCCCTGGTGACCCTTCTAAACTATTTTTCACAGAGCAGTCAAAAAGTGACTCCTGTGGCGCTATCACTTTATATTTAAACCCTCTCTATCCCCCTACCTGCACCCCCCCCCCCCGCCCTCCCGTACTCCACCCCAAGGTTTCCCTTGCTCTTTTGGAGAAAACTCTATTCCCCAAGCAGGGAGGAGTAAAGTCTAAATTCCTTAATAAGGCCAACAAAGCATTGTGCGCTCTAACTCCTGCCTGTCACTCCATTTCATTTCTTAGTGCTCTTCTGTCTGTGTGATTCAGTCTCCTGGTGCAGAAGGCACCATACTCTGGAACTCTTACTCATCCTGGAGCTCTCCATAAGAATGGCACTTTCTTCAGGAGAACTCTCTTGACCCCCAACCTTCAGTAACACCCCTCCCCTGCCCTAGTTCTAGGTTAGGTGACCTCTCTCCTCCTCTAACAACCAGTGCTTGCCCACAGAGCCTTCCACGTTGCCTTGCAGTAACCTATTTATTAGATTGTAGAACCCATGAAGGCCGCACTGAGACTGTCTTTGTATTTCCCGTTCCAGCAGCGAGTGAATGCTGCATGAGGAAATGAGGTGCCTTTAGAACTGAGCCATTAAAGATGGGTGGGATATGGGATGCAGGGATGGTAGGGGGCAGCTTGAGGAAGGAGGGTGAACTCTCAGCTCTGAGTTCAAGATCCTCCAAGCTTCCACTGTGAAAATCAGTACATTTAAACCATCACCTATAGGACTTTGGGGGCTAAGATCTCTAGGACATGGTGGGATGGGAGAGGTGGGAGTAGGAGCCCAAGAGAGGAAGGGAATCTTAGTGATTCAGGCTGGGCAATGGCCTCAGCGGTTATTGCCTAGCAAGTCTGGGTGGGGAACTGGAGCAGGAAGGGGAAGGGAGGGAGGAGCTGTCCCTCCTTGGATGTAGCCCAGTCCCCGCCCCTGTGTGACTAGCTTCCAGAGCCCCTTGGGCTTGGAGAGAGGCGGAGCCTGATATCCTACTGCCCCAGCAGAGCCCAGTAGACTCCTACTCTTCCTCCCAG